>PVJX010003982.1:0-101053 GCA_004027295.1 Dolichotis patagonum
GAGGAGGAGGAGGAGGAGGAGGAGGAGGAGGGGCTTGTGGAAGGGAATGTCCCCTGAGAAACCTCCCTGTCTGTTAGGTCATCTGAGCAGACTGCTTGCCAGGAGGCATCACATGGCAAGATGATGAGGACAGCTCTAACCTACGTCTGCTGTTATCCTGAATCCTCTTTTGGGAGTGATAGAAATTCTCCCTCCAGGCCCAATCTCCTATACATACACTGAGGACAGAGCTTTGAAATTCTGTCCTCAGGTCACCTTATCTGCACCTTGGCTCAAAGGAAGATAGCAAGGATGCAGTGGGGGAGGATGTGAGCTTTGGTGTCAGAAGCCCACACTAGCTGTGGGACTCCAGCAAGTAACTCAGTCACTTTTAGTCACAGGGTCCCCCATCTACAAGGAGTTGGCAGTGATAATAAGAGTACCTCCTTCCAAGGGTCATTGTGAGGATTAAATGGTGCTTAGCACGGCAGCTGGCACATTGTAAACGCTCCATAAATGTTAGCTGTTGCTATTAATACCCAGCAGGCTTCCATCAAGTTGTTTTGCTTTGGCAAGGACATTGCTTTGTGCTTTGCAGTATTCAGAGGCAGTCGGCTTTCACTCTGTCCTTCAGCAACCTGGCCAGAGATCTCCACATTCGCCAGGACGTTGTTTGAGCAGACTTTGCTGGGCAGGATCAGAGGGGCCAGCCTGTGGGCACCATGGTCATGACCAGCTGTGGGCCTGTCTGTCTCTCTAGGGGATTGGGAGCTCAGAACTTCAATCATCTATAAATGGCAACAGATCAGGGAGAAAAACCAATGTCTCCTCTGGCACTGCGGATATTCCAAGAAAATGAAACCTGTGATGGCCAAAGGGGAGCCCTTGATTCTAACCCCTGTTCTGGCCAAATCCCAGGGTGGTGGAAGATTTATCTGCTTAATATGATGGAGACCCAACTTCTGACAAGAGAAGGAGTGTGATGAAGACTGACCCAGCCACTCACAGTTCGTTCTTCTCCTCTCCCAAAGGGAATTTTGGGTGGAAAACATCGATTTAGTATCAAAATACTGGTTTAATGAAGGTTTCTGGAGGCAGCTGGGGTAGCTGTGGCTGCACTGCCCTGTGATAGAAAAGGAAGCCAACAAATGCCTCCTGGGTATTCTCTCAAGCTGTTTTCTTGAAGCTTTGAGAGCAGCCAGGCAATCCTTTCTTTGTAAAACACAGGAAAAGCTGAAGAAGAGAATTTCTGAGAAAATAGGATTCCTGCTGCAGGAAAGCAGGACCAGGAAGAGCAAAAATCATGGCATTTACAGTAGCGAGGGTACAGATGGTGTTTATCATAATGATGAGGACAGTGGGCTGAGAAAGGCCACACCCAAGTCAGGCAGACATAAGTTAATAATAGAAACAACGTGACAGCAAACGGACATAGTCTCCAGGGCTTTATATACCTTGCATGTGTTACTCAGCTTCTCTGTGCCTCAGATTCCCATTCTACAAAATGAGGATAATGATCATATTTACCTCATAGTTATGGTGAAGATTAGTCTTTGTGAGGATTTGGAATAGAACCTAGCATATATTGTGTAGATTTCTTTCTACTATTATCATACAAATTATTATCATTACTACTTTCTAAGGTGATGCCAGGGAGGAGTGAAGAAGATGTTGTCTCTCATAAGAAAGGCAAAGTTTGTGGCTAACTCAAAATTGAAGGCAATGCCTCACCAGCTAGTAAGTGTTGCTTACACCTCCAGAAAACAGACATGGCCATCCCAGGAGGGCAGAAATGTCACTTACCAAGAAAAGGGATCTGCAGCCAAGCAGTGGTCACTCCACATGCTGCATGCAGGGCAGAAGCTCCACCTGGCTGAAGGGAGACAATGGTGAAGGAGGTGAGGAACACGCAGAAGGCCACAGAGCCCACGGGGAGTGACAGGAAGCTGAAAAATGATTACTCAGAAGAAAATGGCCAGAGATGAGAAGCTGCCAAAGTCCCACAAACCAGGGCACCCAAGAAGTGTCCAGGGAGAAGTCAGGATGATGAAGGGCTCAAAAAAGGCAGCTGAGAAGATAAGCTTGAAAGGAAACTTGGGCAATCAACATGGGAGGTGACTTCTGTCCAGACTACATGATGTACTTTGTCAAGGCATTGTACTCAGCACCTGTCTCTGCAGAGCAGTTTAATTGGTATCTTTTCTAGCACTGTGCTCTGGTACTTACACTGGTTAAATACCGAATGGGATCGAGGGTCTCTGAGGAAGGGCATGCAGGGCCCAAGCATTCCACATCCTTGGAGCTGGGGGCCTTTGGGCTTTGGGCTTTGGGCTTTGGCTCCAATCCAGTCTTCAAGACAAAGAGCATGCCCCAGCAAGGCATAGACAAGTGCCTGTGTCAACGCTGTCCCAGATCCTCTCCTCTAGTTTACTCTCCACCTGGTCTTCTGGCAGGGACTGGGCTGGTTCTTGAAGTCCTGTCCTTGTTCTGTCCCTGGAATGCAGGGCCAGCTGTGAAGCATTAAGGGGAAAAACACCGGGCTCCTTAATACAGGAATGGCTTCCTCAGCACATCTGCAGAAACCATGTTTTCACATCAGCATCTGCATACCAGCCAAACCCCCAGTGTGCACGGGGACCCATGGTGAGTCCTATCGACTGGTATCTAGGTTGTAGATCCTGGTCCTGATTGATTGGCAAGTGTGGGGTGGGGGTTGGGGGAGCAGTGAGACAGAGTGTGCTGGAGTCACCAGAGGATTTTAATGCAAGAAAGTGGATATTTTCAAGTAGGCTAGAAACAGTTCAATTCAGAAAGATAAATACATGCACAGTTCATCCTATAATGGGCTCAATATTCAGGCTACTCTTCTTGTCTTCTACCTCTTTCCTTTCCTTCCTCATCTTTTTTTGCTCTATATTCTTTCCTTTGATGATTTTTTTTTTTTTTTTTTTGGTACCAGGGATCAAACTCACAACCTTATGCTTATCAGGCAAGTGCTTAAGCCACTGAGCTAAATCCCTAGCCCTGCTTTGATGATGCTTATATTCCTTCAAACATCATCTGGAGGTACATGATTCCCAAGGATTATTTCTAGCATCTCTTTTTTCTCAATCTTGGCTCTACACTTCCAAACTTCTAACTCTCTCCTCACAATATGGCAACCAGCTTCTCCAGCTCAATAACCCGAATTAAGTCTGTCACATCGGAATGCCTCTGAGTGTCTGCTTCTCCTCTGAATGCCCTTCCTCTGCTCGCGCATCACACACTCAGATTTGAAACTGCAGTCATTCGATCTCTCCCACCTCCAGCACCCAATGTTCCATGAGCTGCCAAGCCTTGTTAATTCTACCTTCAAAAAGCTTCTGGCTTCTGTCCTCTCCTTTCCATTCCTAGCATCATTGCCAGTTCCCTCCGGTGGCTTCAGGACTTCTAGCTCAGCGATCACAATCGTTTCCTAACTGGTCTGATGCTCTTGTCAACTCCCTGCCTCCTCCCCATCCTTCCAGATTCCGTTGGCAGATTAATCATCCAAAAGATCATATTTGATTTATTAACCCCATCGAGAAGGAAAAAAGACTGTTTTCTTCAGTTATCATCTCTAGAATAAAACATTAATTCCTTAGCCTTCAAAAGGAAGGGGAGAGGTGTAGAATGTGTCTTTCGAGAGCCAGCTCCAAATGACTGAGGATGGTTGCAAGGAGCACAATATAGAAAAGGACTCTGAGGCTCTGCCTGGTTGATGGAAGAAGTGTCAGGATCCACTGGTCACGTCTTTCCCGGCCATTGGCAGAGGGCGATGGGATACCAGTGCCTCCAGCGGGCCACCCATTTCTCAGGCTGCCATCACTTGACCTACCATATCAGCTTTCTAATCTTAAATGCTAAAAAATGTTTTTTAATTGAAAACCTTTTCTTCAAATCTACCCTATCCCTACTCATTTCTGTGCATGGTTTATGTTGGGCTTCTTCTCCCACTGAATGTACCTCCTACCAATGTTAAGCTATTCAACCAGTTTCTCAAATTCCAACCACACCTAAAAAGGTCCTTATTTTTCCCATGCTAAATGACATCTCCCTTAAACTTCCTAATCTGTGGCCCCTGTGTGGTGTCACACCTCCTTTTCTGTAAGAAACTTAAAACCACAAGTTATCTAGTTTGTCCAGTGTTTTGCACGTGGTAGACAAGTATTTGTCATGTGAATATTTAATTATGATACGTATTCCTAATAAAGATAAAAATCCTCAGTTATCTTACATTAATAATGTAAGTATAACTGAAACACTGAGTAATTATTAGCAATCAAAGCTATAATAAAATTACAAACCAAGTTCCAACTTAGTTGCTCCTCACTTTATTCCAGAGCCCTGGAAACTTTGTTATTGAATATTCTCTCTCTTACTTGGCTCCCTACAAACGCATGTGTGGAGCGTAATTGAACCTCTCCAGGGTCTGTACTCCACTGAGACAGGAGCTCTTTGGAGAATAGTCTTGGCAGCATGATGCCATTTGGGGAATTTTTGCTGATTTTGTTGCAGATGGTACATTGTTTCAGTTTGCCTCCTACAAGTTCATGTTCATTGTCCTCTGGCTTCCCAAGACTCAAACATTAGTTGATTAGTTGAAAGCGCCTCCAAATTAAAAGGAAAAAGTACATACCCTGAGTAAATGAACTAAAAGGCAGATGGTGGCTTCTGATGGTTGCGAATCAGTTTAAGAGTGGGTCGTCTACTGGTGTCACTTGGAGGTACAGCCA
Source organism: Dolichotis patagonum (assembly GCA_004027295.1). Classification (NCBI taxonomy): domain Eukaryota; kingdom Metazoa; phylum Chordata; class Mammalia; order Rodentia; family Caviidae; genus Dolichotis; species Dolichotis patagonum. Next base: position 4,734 of record PVJX010003982.1, read on the forward strand.
GTGGTCCCTTTGACTAAGCATTCAATATTGCTGGAGAGATTTTTTTTTCCCAAAAAATTACATGTTGATTCTTGGGCCCTACCTATCCTGTGAGATTTTGGTTTAATGAGTCTAGGATGGGATCTGAAATACACACTTTCAAAAAATACGTCCAAGGTATTCTGGCATGTGTTTTTGGAAGTCACTGGGATGGGTGGAGGACAGGTCACTGTGGGAATTTGAGGGAGCACTGTGCTTGTGCACTGGCTTGCAGCCTGCTCATAAGGCCTCCTGCTGGTCCAGCAGCAATGGGTTAGTTTCCATGAGCGAAGTGGTTCTTCCATGTGCTTCTAGCACAGAAGAATTATCAGGAGAGATTGATACTCAGCTAGGTTCCTAGTCCCACCCATTCTTGGTAGTAGGTGCGGGAGGACCAGGAATCTGCATGTCTGACAAGTTCTCCATGGGAGCCTGGTACAGGTACCTAGTGACCACCCAGGGTTGAACCTGCCATTCTACATTTGAGTTCATGCCTAGCTTTGGGGTGCCTCATACAAGCAATAGGAGCCTCTAAAGGTGGTCCTAAAAGCCCCTCTGCTTCAGAACGCGGAGCAGCCTCCCTAAGTGACCCCTATGAGCAACAGAAATGGCTATGATGCCTTGGTTCCTCGCCAGTAGGCACAGTGACCTTGGTGTTCTGAAACATGTAGGATCCTTTGCCAAAGCAACAGAAAGTGGAGCCAGCAGCCACAGTCTCACACTGACAGGCTCTCACATTCTCTGGACAACTACACAGCAGGAGGTGATGATGAGATTATGAGGGGTAAACAATCAAATGTCCTCCCTGAATCCCAGGTCAATGCTCCCACATTTATGTGACCTCCTCTCTTTACTGCTGCTAAAAGTGGTTTCTTCTTACTCTGAGTTGTCCTCCCTTTAAAGTCTTTAACTGACCTTGCATTCACAGAGAGTATGCACCAAGATTCTCAGCCTGGGGGCTCCTTTAGGCAAGACCAGGCCTACCTTGCCTCCCACCACCACCTGCCCCTCAGCTATGTCTTCCTCTCATCTTAAGCCTGCTGACTGTGCCCGTGGTTGCCAGAGCAATAGCCTCTGCCACACTTGTAGAAGCCTGACACAATTGGACCCAGTGCCATTTCAGCTACCCCATGTGGGTGGTTTCTCAGGGATTATCCACATCCTTCTTTTCCCTCCCCGACACTGGCCTGTGTACAGTCTTGGAATTTTAAGCAACCACAGTCAAATTCTGCTGGGCTTGGTGGCCGGTTTTACTGGGCCTGTCCACTGCTAAAGTACACATGATCTGCTTGGAAGTAATTCAGGACTTAGTTCCGTTTTCCAATTGAAGTATTGCTGTATATTCCTGCTGCGTGTATGTGTGTGTGTGTGTGTGTGTGTGTGTGTGTGTGTGTGTGCCCGCGTGAACGTGTACATGTGTGCACCTCAGCTATGGCTGTCTAACAAACCTAAGTGGCCTGCAAACAAGTGAGCGCTGGTTGCTGGGTACAAGCCCACAGGTGAGCCCGGGCCTCTTCTGGTCCCAGGTGGACCAGCTCATGCATCTGCAGACTGCAGAAGGTGGAGTAGGAGCTGAAATCAGGTGAGACTCACACATGTCTGGGGCTCTGCGGGCTGTGAGCTCTCTGATTCTCTCAGGATGGGATGGCTGGACTCTCCTCCCTGTGGCCTCTGTTCTTCCAACAGAGAGCACACGACATTGCTCTCATTCTCAGGTGATGGGGTCGTGAAATGATGAGAACAGAAGCGCTCATGGCCAGTGGGCACAGTCCACTTCTGCCATAATCTCCTAGCCAGAAGACTGGTCAAGCTTCAGAGGCAAGACAGACAGATTCCTTCATTTCTGTAGAGAAAACAGCAAAGTCGCAATAAAAAAAATAACAAAGTGGATGGGGAGTGGGACCATGTTTGCTAATAATTGACCACAATGGCAAGTTTCAGAGCTGTAAAACAATTCAACAAATAATTCCTAATTATGTTGATAGTGAAGGGTAAACAATCAAGTGAAGAAGTGGATAGATGGATGAATGAATGAATGTGCTTTAGGCCTTCCGGCATGGATTTAAGCACTGCCAGCCCAGCCCGTCCCTGCCTCGCTCGGGTTTCCCACTCCAGATGCTTCTCCATTGCACCATGGATTCTCATTGCTTCTGGGGATCCCTTGATTCAGGGATTTCCCAGCAGTCAGGGTGCAGTGAAGTCAGCAGGAATGTGGTCCAAGCATTGTAACCCAAGGCCAGAAAGACGTCACCAACCACACAGAGCTCAGCAGAATAACAGGATTCCTCCCTGTGGTTCTGTAGCCCCAAAAGCTGCTGAGCCTGGAGAATACATGCATAGTGGTGATGATGTCCTCTGCAAAAACAAATGGAACCAGTGAGCCTATCAAGAGAACTCAGGTTATAAATATGAATGGTACCTGGAAACATGATCAGAGCCCAGCTGGAGGGAAGTTGTACAAGTCACTTGGGCAAGGCCAGCAGGGAGGGGGGATTCTACACAAGTCTGCCCTTTCTGGCTTCCAAAGACTACAGCCACGTGATCTCTAGCACTCACCCTATCTCAAGTTTGAAAAGAGGCTGTATTTCACTTTAGAACATGAAATGTCCTGTTTCCAGTGTGGATGGAGCTTTTTAATCCTAGGGATGCAAAATAACTCCATTTAAAAGAAAGGATTCCTTAGTGCAAGTACCAGGGACTCTGCAGCCACCAAACCGCTGTGCTTGAAAACTACCTCTTCTCCACTGCCACCCACCGTGGTCCTCTGCCTTCAGCTCAGCTCCATATTTGACGGCATCTGACACCTCTCTTCACGGCGGTGTATTTTGCTGATGCACCCAGAGCTGCCTTGGAATCTGCACAGCTGAGTCCAGGCAGCTGATCTTTCTCCTTTTCAGAAAACCAGCAGGGGGAGCAACAAAGCCCCTGGCCTTGTTTTTATTTTTAACATCTGTATTCTGCATATATTATACATAAGCCCTGCACCACCACCACCCCCACGCTACTATGATCAATTTGTTCATTTCAGAAACAAGTCTATCGTTTGAAAAAAATTCCAAATACTAAATAATTAACTCGAGGACATCTTCCAAGAAAAGTACAAGAATTCAAAAGAGTAATCTTCCACTTCAGTGATTTGGGCCTCTGTTAATTATAACTTTTTATTCACTGTGATTAATGATTGCTAGAATGACATTTAGAAAAGAAAGTTGGAGAAGAATAGCAAGGGAAAACTTGTCTTCACTCATGATAAGACATAACGGTGGAACAGTATTTCCCAGAGGAAGTGGCAGGACTTCATGTCAGGATCCTTTGAAAACCACTCATAGCAAAAATTAGGAGAATTTGCTAGAAGGAACAGTTGTCCTCTAGGGAGAAGTTAGAAAAGACTCAAATAGTCACATCTCTGCTATCTGAAATGACTGGTGGCTGTGGTAATGGTGGTGCCAACAGCAGTAAGAAACATAGAAAATGCAGATTTCTGAGAGATTATTTTATTTTTGATAAATAAATTCTTGCTACCAGCTTAACAACATGAAACCCCGTAGTTTTGCACTGCAAAGCCTTTCTTTCACATATCTTGCTTGAATTTATTTTCTTTTTCTCTATGGAATAGAGTAATGCATAACTTGATCACCTGCTAAACACAAAGCCAAATGTGCCACGTTAATTTGGATGCAGCCTATAATTTAGGAAGAAACTTTCTAGCGAGACAATTTCAGGTTCTGCTGGAATGTGCTCTAGTTACATGGTACCTTATCTGTGGTGGAAGGAATTTTTTGGTAACTCAGTCCCACCTAGAATGAAATGTACCCCATCTATTTGATATTTAATGGGAAATAAGCAGTAGTAATGACATGAACTCCCAGTGCTCAGCAACTCAAACTACCACCCAGTTTCCTAGTTAGGGTATCTCAGGTTACTGTAGTCTACTGGGGACCCAAGACCCCTGAGGGGCTCCTTAAGGGTGTGCACCCCAACCTGCCTCCCCCAGCTCCTCCTGATGAGTTCGATTCCTTGGGTACCACCCCTGTCTTGCCAGAAATTGTAAACACTCAGCCAAGAGATCTTTTGCTCCATTTGGATGGAAATCATAAATTTCACCTGTCACCAAAAAGGGCCTAGAGGAGTTTCCCAAAGAGGAGGTGGGGATCCCAGCTTGTCCTCGCCCCATAGAATAGGTTTGTTAACTCTAGTCATAGGAAAAGTATTTCAGGATGCGTCAGTGAGAAGCACAGGCAGATTTATTTGGCAGAGTCACTAACCGAGAGAAAACAGGAAGGAGGCCTTAGCTTGAGGAGCTAATGGAGCCGCAGCTCTAATGACCAGACTGGCCTACTAACAAAGGAACTAGCTCTTCTAGCTTCCCTGGCGTGGGCTCCAGGGCTGTAACTTTGCAGCAGCAGAGAAATCTGAGTGTGACCTGGTGTTATCGGGGATTTCCTCCTACTATAAAGTATGGATCACAGAATTCTCACTCTTGGAGACACCCCAAGATCCCCCTCTTTCCCAGCACACCTGGTTCTTGCAATAAACACAGTGGCTACTGAGAGGACTCGTTCCATACGTACATGGGTAGCAAGGGAGAATGGGGGCAATGCCTCCATCTTTAGTGGATAACGAGTCATGGATTAAGACTTGGGAACATGTTTCTTATCCCATGAGGGTATCTGTCCTATTTCAAACTGAAGTGAGGGATCTGTGGAGGCAGGAACCATGTTCAGGGTTACTATACGCTCAGTGACGCCTTCGCCAAGCTGAGCGAGCGAGCTCAACTCCGCCTTCTTGGTTTTGACTCAGGTGTTGCAGACCGGGCTGTAGAAGACCCCGTGTAAGGCTCAGCCTGAGTCCCTGTTGGGCACAGCTCCTGCACCAACACATCAGTGGCCATTTTGCTGCCGTGACTCAGCTTTTGGCATGAGTAGGCCACTTTAATCCACCCATGTGGGCTGGCATTCTCACTGCGTGCTTGCCGGCACTTGGGAGAGGCACCACCCTAGTGCGGGCAGGAATTCCTCTGGGGGTCCCCGCTGCCCTTGGCTGGCTCAAGCCCCCCTACACTGTCAGAGCAGGCTTTCTGTCTCTCTGCGTGCCAGTGTGTGTCAGCACTGAGGGTGGTGAAGATAAAGGTCTGGGAGCTCCAAGGGTGCAATCAGGATGCTGAGATCGCTTCTCCCAGGCTTCTCTGCTACTGTGTACCAGGCTTATGCAAAGAAGAGCTTCCACCGAGCCCCAAGCACAAGTGGCTGTATGCTGGACGTCCACTGAGAGAACAATTTGCTTTGGTTTTGCTTCTGGGGGAGTCAAAAAATGAGAGCCTTCACTTGTCTCCTGTCCCTGAGGGCTTTGTCCTGGACATCTGGACTTCCTAGTCCCAGGGAGTTTTCGTGGCTCTCCAATCAGAGCTATAGACAGAAGTTGCAGGTACCTAGGAGATGGCCACATACCTGTGTTCCCCGTATCCTGAATCATGTCCCACGGTGGAAGACTAGGACAGTTAAGAAGGCTAATGCAGGGCCAAGTGAAAGGCAGCCTGTTCCAGCAAGGAAAACAGTGATTCCTTTGACAAGGGTGAAAATGTCCACTTGAGGAACCCCTCACAGAGTCCCCAGAGGTGGCTGGACCTCTCTCTGAAGGGACGCAATGTGGGTACTGCCAGGAGATAGCTTGCAGCATGGGCACCTCTGCCAGTTCCTAATGGTCACACAGCCACAGGCCCTGCCCTTCCTCAGGTCCTTTCCACTATGGTGACCCAAAAGCGATGGTGACCAAGGGCCCTGACCCAGAAGATCATGTACCGCCTGGGTCCTCTGGGATTTCTGTAAGTTCCCAAGGGAAGGGTGAACTTACCTGCTGGCTCCTCTGACCTCTTGGTGAGTAGGAGCTCAGAGTCACTGAATTTTCTTTAGAACAATAACAATGTGGCCGTCATTATCACTGCATTCATGGTAAAGGAATTAAGGGAGGTAAGAAGGTGACCACCCATGGATTCCAAGTTCTAGGCCTGAATGCAGTTAACATGTCCTCCTGTGTGGTAACAGAACCGGAATGAAGGTTCTTGTTATTTCCACGGCAAGTGAATACTCATTTTGAGCTCCTGAGGAGGCCTTCTTTCCTCCCTTTTCTCTTTCCTCCCTTTCTCCTCCCAGCCTGCCTGCGGGGGGTGCCCCAGCTGCTCCAGGGGGCGCTGGAAAACCACTGCTCTGACAGAATTAGAGGAAACATTCTGGCTTCTTCCTGGTGTCCTTCCTGTAGGGTTTCACCCAGAGTGAGCTGTCAGTGATCTGTTAGCCAATCTTTCTCTTTCCGTCTTTAAAGTCTAAGCCAAGCTCCTCACCCATCGGCCAGAGGTCAAGCCCAGGCCAATCCTGTCCGTGCTCCATTTGCCAATCCCAAACCCTAGTGTTGGGCCTGACTGTGTCATCTATTCATGTGCAGCTGCTCTTACCCCGATGCATAGGGCATTTCGCAGGCAGTTTTGATGTGGTTCACCGCTTGCTTGTTACTGAACCGTGTCCTGCAGAATGGCAAAACCCTGTCTCCTTATCTACTGACATCTGCAGTGAATACCAGGTGAAACACGGGTCCCATCTCTAAAGTCCCAGGGCCAATTTAGATACCCTGGAATCACCTTGAAGAAGATGGTATCTGGATCTAGAACTAAACCCCACTGACCTGCTCCCACTATGCCCTTGGTCTTTCTCGCTTAAAGCCAAGGTCATGCTACCTCCTTACCCAGATTTGAGAGGAGTTGGGGAAATCAAAAGTGCCCTGAATCAGTATTGTGAGGACAGACTGATTTCAGGAATGGAAGCAGCCAACCAGCACTAGTCTATTAAGGCCTGACTTGCTTGGTTTGGTTCTATAAGTAAATAGTTTTCTCAGCTAGGATGGATTTATGGCCCTGCCAAGGACTTCCACAGCTAACTAGACCACCTTCTAAATTCCTTTCTACTTTTGGGTCCTGCAGGAGCAAAGTCCTTCATATGAAGGAGATGTGATTTTTCTACTTTGCCCTCCAAAATCACAGCTCTCAAGCCAGGTACCAGAGCATGAGTGTCATCCTAGGCACTCAAGAGGCTGAGGCAAAACAATGGTGGGTTTGAGGCCAAGCAACTTAGCAATTTAACAAGACCCCTGCATCAACAGAAAAAATAAATCATAGCTCTCTTCTGAAGCCAGGCATGTCCTTTCCCTTTAATTCAATTCTCAGCCTAGAATTTCCACCACAGACTGATGGGAGGACAGAGGTAGTCTAAAATGGCACCTGGGCTCCCCAAAGATATTTTCCAGGCTCTTCCAATAAGACCATCCCAGGAAGAGAGCAGAACCTAGGAATTTCAGTAGTTAGACTTCCTGGATTTAACTAACACATTCCATGGTGAGCCGTCAGGGTAAGCAGTGTATTCTCAGCTCATCAGCATTAATTAATGGCCACTTTTTCATAGGTGACAGCTTGTAGCCACCACACACACTGTGATTTGTATAAAGGGTCTTGGGCTCCCAACAAGGGCATCTGCAACTCACTTTGCCTTCCCTTCTCACCCTGGTCAGGCCAAGGCAGAGAAAAGCTCTGTCAAGAAACAGAAACAGAAGCCTGCAGGAGGACTGCACCTCTGTGGGCCCAACATGCAAAGATGGTCACCTGGGGCTGTTTGCCCTTCTTCCCTTTGCCCAACTGTGCTGCTCTGGCTGCAGGCTGCCTGTGCCTGCTCTCTTCCAGGACGAGGCTCCACAACTCCAGGGACACTACTTTGGTATATTCATGGGAGGACAGCAGATGCTTCTGGTCCACTGTCCCAGATGGAGCCAAGTAATTCTCCTCTCCAGGGCCCGGGGTCTTGAAATGTGGCCTTCTGGTCACATTCGCTGCCTAACCTGCCTCTCTGTTGCTTGTAAAAAGTGCTCCATCTGGCACAGCTGCTCCTCCACCCTTTCTGCCGTCCTGTCCCTTAGTCTCAGAAAGAGAGAAGGGGGCTGTCCTTCTAGGTTGGTGGCAATGATCCTGCGTGTGCAGTTGGGAACTCAGCTTCTGGGTCACCAAGAGGAGTGGCCGTGAACACGACAGTTGTTCGCTTTGGAGTGACGTGAGTGTAGGGTGAAGGAAGCTCATTTGCCTTCTGTGTCATCAGACTGAAGGGTCTCAGAAGCCAGAAGCTGCTCGGGTGGGGATATCTACCACACGCACAGAGAGAGAATAAAACCAACACTGAGGAGGGCAGAGCAGCAGCTCAGAGAAAACTAGGGTCCCAGAGACATCATCTGAGGCTGGAATCAGTGTGAGAACCTCTTCTCAACATTCTCATTCTGGGAGCCTCGTGCTTAGAGTACTAGAAGGTGAAATTTCTTCACTGGTAACCACTGATTCACTAATGCATCTCCCAGTTCAAACCCTGGAGGCATTTCTGTATTATTCAGGGTTCATTCAGTTGCAAGTAACAGAAACTCAATTCCAGATAACTTACACCCCAACAGGAGAACAATGGACATGGACATAGCGGGCCTTAGTGACAGCAGAATCAGGACATTCTTAGACGGCCACCCCTACTCCTTTGGGTGGGCCTGCTTCCTGGGGTGTGCATACACCCACTAGGCTGCTCCCGTGCTGCTGGGGTTCCAGACGTTCAGCCTTCAGCATGATGAAGAGGTCAGTCCTGGAGGAGGACTCATGACCCCAGCGTGTCCGTCTCTGACCATCTTTGCAGCTCGTGCTGAGGGGTTGTGACTGGTCTCTTCTAGGTCACAAGCCCACCACGAAGGCAGGGAGGAGAGGTCTGTCACCAGATAGCACAGGAAAAAGAAGGCCTCGAAAACAACCCAGGATCTCCTATGCAGGAATTTGGTGAACACCACCCCCACCTCCCTCGCTGGGGGAGAGACTCAGACCACTCTGCTCCCCGTCATCTCATCCACCTGGCAGAAAAGCACCACAATTATGCCACTGAATTTTGTGGACTGCATTTGGAGAGTTAAATAGGGTTTGCTTCATATTTAAACTGTAGACATTTTCATTTGCAGCTTACTTTCCCCTGCTCTGTTATTCAACAGTCTGTCTAAAAGAGGGGAAGAGGCATCAGTCAGTCTGAGAGAACCCTCCCACTGAACAGCACAGCCAACCAGCCCTGAGGTGGCCGGCAGCTGGCCCACTTCCCTGAGGTCCCGTTACTATCTACCCACACGACTCCCAGCTGTCAGAACTCTCAGGTGTGTGTGTGTGTGTATGTGTGTATACACATGCATGCACACGGTACAGTGCCTGTGTCTCTAGGCCTGAGAAGTGTGGAAAGACAGAGGCCGGAAGTGGTGCTCTCCTGCCCAGGCCCACGTCCTCGCTGTACACATGGACTTGTGTGTCATGGCCTGAGGACCCAGGTGATGGTAGGAATTCTTACTTGAAAATGTCACTGAGACTTCAGAATGGAGTTTCTGGAACAAGAGCTGGGATCCAGTGTTTACAGACTCTGACAACCTCAATCCAGAAGATTTAGGCAAAACTACCAAAGAATCTCTTGCTGGTGAGCAGGTGGGTGTACTTGCCAAGATTTTCCACCCTGACAAGGATCCTGGTTAGAACGTTGAGAAGTTAGGCATTGTGTCTTTCCAGGGAATACACACACACTAAGAATAATAGGTATATCTCAGAGGAAGCACCACAGGACTCATTTAAAATTATTCATAAGTACTATGTGATTTAGAAAATTATTAACTGAACCACAATAAAATTTTAATCCCTCAAATAATTTTCAATACTATTTAGTAATTGATAGTATTCTGAGTAAAGTAGTAATTAATTATTTTGATGAGTCATATTTTAGTTACATTAATAGGCTTTCTACTTCTAAAAGAATGTATCTTTTGTAATTAAAACATTTAAATTAGTTACAAGCACTTTTATGGGATTCAAATCTATCAGAAGCAATTTAATCACCAAACTTTGAATGTTATCATTCTCATAAAACTATCTTTTAGTCTTTCATAGCAATATCCAAGTTTTTATTTAATATCCAAGCCAGTTATTCATGTCTAAATTTAAAAATATTCTAATTGCTCTTGATAACAGCTGCTGATATCAAGAAAGAGGCCATAGAATTCTAAGAAATAGTGTAGTAGGAATATTCTGTATAAAATGTACTTAGCCTTTGTTGGTGGACATACAATAACTAAATGTAGCCACTAGAGGGAGTTCAACCGAGAGGGTGAGAAGGAAGGAAAAGAGCGACAACGTTTACCCTCCCCAATGGGGAGTTTGTTTCAGGACCCCCTGTGGATACCAAACTCCATGGATGCTCAAGGCTCTTACATAAAATGGCATAGCATTTGCATACAGCCTGCACACATCTTCCCATATGCTTTAAATCACATCTAGGTTACCTATAAGACCTAATACTATGTAAAGAGCTGTGAGGGTAATATTTAAGGTCTGATGACCGTGGGGGGGGGGGAATCTATACATATTCAATATAGACCCAGATTTTTTGTAATATTTTTGACCCATGATTGACTGAATATTGGATGCAAAACCTTGAAACACAGAGGCCCAAATGTATACTGGTGTATTTGAATGAAGACTATTTTGGTTTGAACCCTGATGCTTGTTTTCTGGTGGCCGTACCCAGGAACCTAATTAGTAATACAGCTCACGATTCACTGACATGAGTTTACTTCATTTGGAAAGAGACCTGAGTAAGTCATGCTGGCCTCTGAAGAAAGCAAGCTCATTCTCTCTCCCTGCACACCCAATACTTGTGTAATGCATTTCAGTTTTTAGAATGATATCATATACATGATCTTATTTTGGAGGCAATGTGGTGTAGCAGAAAGAAAATTAGACTTGAGTCAGGGAACCTGAATTGCAGTCTGGTCCCTTCCACTAGCTGCTGTGACCTTGGATGAGGTATTTAACCTGTCTGGACGGAAGCTTTCTCATAAGTAACAGGCCAGTGTTAAAATGAATGAAGGTGCTTTCAATTCTAAAACCCTACAATTTTATGGTATAGCCTGTGTAAGAGGCTGTCTGTGTGTGCACCTGTGAGTGTGTGTCTCACTTTAAATATGAATTCTTTCAAATAAAAACAAGATTCTGACTTTACTGAGAGCACTTTCTCTTTCTGCCTTGGAGGAATAACGCAAATGCTACGAAACATCTAAATAGCAAAAAAGTTCCCTGCAGGACTCTGCGTGTACCAAGATTGGGTTACAAAACTTAATGTGTATATGAGATGTTTCCATCAACTTATGAAATAAAAGTCCAATAAAATCAGTGACTTTTTATTATTATTTAGATTTAAGTCATTCCCTATGGGGTTGAAAACCCAAAGGCAGCCTCCTGAGTTTAGTGGGAGCTCAAAATGAAATGGAAACTGAATGTAGAGAGGGAAATAGATGCATTTGACATCATCATCCTACCCGAGGCAATCTTTTGTTCTTTGTTTTTGTGAGTGTGTTTCTTTGAGCCCAGCAAACAGCATAAATGCTGAGTGCTTGTTAGAATTTTAAAGAGTTTTTAACCTACAGATAAATTCTGACTTTTAGAATTTGTGATTTTTTGTCTTAACATTGGCTGCTTTGTGTCATTTTCATTAAACTAACACAAAGCAATTCTCATCCCCAGCCTTGAAGAAATCTTTTAACTATCTTGCCCAGTTTTATTTAAGCATCCTCTGATGCACTCCTTGCTTCTCAGCCATGTCCCTACCACTCTGTTCTCCAACTTTTGGCTCAAGAAATGAATACAGACAGAGACAGGAGCTGAAGTGGGATGAAAGCCTTTAGTTTCATGGGCTATAGGGCCAGGGTTTGAGGAAAGAGGGTAAGTTAGTAGAGTGTTTTGATCAGAGGGCTTACATGGCATCATCTGATTCATATTTTAATAGGATCACTGGAGGAAATGTGTTGAGATTATCCTGAAAAGAACAGAGGGGAAACAGAGAGCTCATGAGGAAGCCATTATTGTGGTCATTTAAGGGTTGGCGGGGACATGGCCAGGGCTGTAGCAGTGGAGGTGTTGAGAAGCCCAGTGACCCCAAGTAGAACAGGAAAGGAACTTGGGGTGGTACTGACATGTTACGCATGGAGTGTGTGAGAGGAGAGTTGAGGATGACCACGTGGAACCGCCATCCGTTACATGGGGATGGTTACAAGTGAGCAGGGGTAGAAGTGGGGTCAGAGGTTTCACAGTGCTGGTGTTGTCTGAAAAATCCTGTGGGCTTCCAGTGAGGTCAATACACTAAGCCTGGGGATGGAAGTTGGAGAGTGCTCAGCAAATAGAAGGCAATGAAAGCTGTGAGGCTCAAGACCACCAAGGTCACCAGGGAAGTGGCTAGAAATGAAGAGGAAAAGGATTGAGCTCAGGGCACTTGGGTGCTGAAACACTCAGACTATGTTAAGCCTGCACTTCAGTTAGATTGGAGATAAGTGACATAGGGGAATGAAACTCCCAACCCACTATGTCCGGTATGAGTTCGTGTTCTCTAAAACTGAAGAATGGATTTTAGGAACAATGGAGGTTAAGAGCAGAATATATTTATTGAGAGAAAGGAAGCTTCTGCCTGAAAGAGAAAGACAGAAGGGGTCCAGAGTGGGTTCCCAAAGAGTCTGTCTTTTTTAGGGACTTTCATAAAGTAAAATCATGAGGTGAGATGGGTTTAAGGTGGAGAAAACTGGGAACTTGCAAGGCAAATGAGTGTAAGGTGGGACAGAACTATGGTCAACCAATAATACTAATTGTTTAGGTAAAACTGATTGCATTTGGGGACAGATGGGGGAAGAAAGTGGGCATTCTTAGAGAGCAGTGACTCTTCCCATAGCGGGTTGGGATGGTGACTCCTAACGTTCTCGAGGTGATAGGGAACTATTTAGAATGTCTCCTTAGGATGTGGGTACATTTGTTTGATCTTTTGTCTTAGGTCTGGCCCAGAGCAGGAGATGTCTGTTTCCCTCAAAGTTGCAGGGTATCTGGGTTTCGGCATGGAACTGCCTGCAATGTTTCTAACTAACTCAGCTGCCTGTAACAGAAGAACTGACTTGTGGACTCCAACTTGAAGGAGGGGACTGGAACAGGGAAGGGGAAGGCTGGTGCAGCCACTCCAAACACTTAGTCCTGTCTGGGGTCTTTCCCACCAACCTCTATTGTTGTGGTGGTCTTTTATCTGCATGCAGTCAAGACCTTCCCAGTAGGGATATCTGGGTGTCTATGAGCCCACGAGTTTCAGGAAGCAGCCAACTCTACAAAGCCTGGATTCCTAGTCTTTTGTGTTTTTGTTTGTTTGTTTGGCGGGGGGGAGTCTCATTTCATGAACTTAGGAGAAAGGAAGTATGGTATTTCCACCTCAGGCTTAGCCACTGCTCACTCAGTGTTTAAGTACATGCCAAGGCCCAGTGTGTTTGCAGTTTTTAGCTCATAGATGGTGCTTTCTGCTGGTTCCTACAGATCACATTTCCTCCCTGTTATGGTTCTAATGTAATATAATGCTAATAGACTTAATACTGGTTCTCAAGAATTGTTAAAGCTGTGTTACAGTGTTCAAGTAGTGAAATGATAAGAATAAACATGTCTTTGTATCTGGAAACTGGCTTAAAGAAACATGTCTAATTGCCAAGTTGACAAAGATGTGGATTGTCATGGTTGATACACTGTGTCAGTTTGAGAAGTTTAGGAGCTTATCTAAGTGACTCTGCAGTTCTACATCCTAGGGTGTAGAGGACCCACCCTAGGGCAAGCAGCCTGCTTAGAATATAAGGGAGCGAAAGAGGCTTCTCTCCCCAGTGTTTGCCCTTGTTGCTCTTGCTGTCTTCAGTCACCATGAACTGTTGCCATTTTGCCTTGGAGCCACTTAATTATGTACTGAAAGCTCCATAAACTGTGACTTAAATGAACCTTTCCTCCTTTAACTTTGGGTGCTCGGTATTTTGTCCTAGCAACAACAGAAAAGTAACTTATTGCTCTGTCCCTGGGGCTCCACTTCCCTGAACACCTCCATGGGATATTACCATAAGTGTAGATGTTGAATATCCCTCAGAATCCGCGTGTTAAAGGCTTTGCCTCCAGGTCACTGGAGGGTGGCAGAACCTTTAAGAGCTGGGACCCAGGGGGAGCCCTTTAAGTCCTTAAGGTGCACCCTTGAAGCAGACAGCAGGGTTTTGGCTTCCTCTGTTCTCTTCCTGGCTGTGAAGTGAGAAGTTTTGCTCCACCACGTGCCCCTAGTGAACTGCTCGGAGCCATGCATCAGCTGGTCATGAGCTGAAACTTCGAAACTGTGAGCCAAAGAAAAATCCTTTCTCTCTACAAGGAACTATCTCGAGTGCTAACACAGACCACAGGGCCACAATTTACACACAAGCTCCCAGCTTCCACGTCTGGGACATCACTCCAGGGGAGAGCTGCTCTACTCCTACTAGAGCAGAAGACTGTGGGAAAGCATCCAACCTGCCCAGGCCTCTGAGCCAGTCCATTGCTGTGGCCCCAGGAGCAGTGTGCTTAGCTGGGCCCACTACCAACACACATACAGTGTGGACTCCACGATGGCCTTCTCTCTGAAGGACTGACTTGCTTTAGAATGTCTGTAAGAAAGGACACAGGTGTGCATAGCACCCACATGGTTCACCTTCCCAGGATGCATTAGACAAACTGTAAGGTTTGGATTAACCTAATAAGCTCATATTGCATAGCATATAACTCAATGTGAAGCATGACTTCCTGTGGAAATGGACTCCTCAATGGACCTCCTTCATAAAATACCTCATGTCAAAGTCATAGATGTATCACCAACATCCCACTTTCCTAGAGGGGTATTCCAGGCCCCGGCAGAGGAAGTGACCTGGTGTAAGGTGAAGGGAATTTATTCTAGGTCCTCCTTGGCTGCACCCATGGCCAGACAGTTCAGAAGCACCTGGGCCCAGCTCAGAATGTCTTCCACCCACTCTACCTTCTGCAGGTCCAACCCAGAGCAGACCAAAGTCTCCCTCAGAGGGCAAAAGGGTGGGGAAAGTCAAGGTCACCATTGCCATGGTTTAGATTTGAAGTGTCCCCCAAACCTCATGTGCTAAAGAATTAGTTACCAACTAATGGGCTTTGGGGGAGTGACTGGATCATGAGGGTTTTACCTTCATCAAATGTATTCACACATTGATGAGATTATAATTTGATGGCATTATTGTGAGGTGATGGAAATAAAGGCTACTTAGCTGAAGGGAGTGGATCATGATGGAGTGACCCTGGGGACTATATCTGGTCCCTACATCTTCCTCTATGGCTCTTTCTCTTTCTCTGCTTTCTGGTCACCATGAGTTGAACAATTTTCTTCTACCACACCCTTTTCCTGTGATGTTTCTGCCCCCCAGTAAACCTAAGGCAGCAGAACCAGCCAACCATGGACTGAAATTTCTGAAACTGTAAGCAAAGTATATTTCTCTTCCTTTAAATCAAGTTTCTAGGATATTTTGTCATGGTGCTAGAAAGCTGACTAACACAATTATTCTACCCTGCTCAGTAGAGGCTTCTGAGATCCAAGGTTTCAGGTGAAGTCCTGTTTCCCAGGCCTCAGTCTCTCCTCCTTTCTCCATTTCCACCATTCTATGGAGTTCCCTCCTTTGGGTCCTTAGCGCAGCCTCCTCCTTTTCTTTACATCCTCACAGAAAACGTGGCCCCCTCAGACTCTGCCCATGTTCCTAGACTCTAACACCTCAGGCTTCAGCAAGATGTCCTCTCCTGGGTCCATGAGCAGGGTGGGGGTTATTTGGAACAGGGAGGATTTGGGGACAGTCACAGCAACTGGGACTCACTATTGGCATTAAGAGCCCCGAGGATGCTAAACATCCAGCCGTGGGCAAAATAGTCTTATTCCACCCAAAATGCCAATAATGCCAACATGAATCATTTAAGTACAGGAGTAAGAGCAGAGATATAATCCCAATCCTGGGTCCTTCCTACTAGTGAGATTCCCAGCTGACTTTCTCACTGATTTGTCTTTAAGACAAAAGTATATTTCTTCAACATGAGCATTAACTTAATGTTAATTTTATTTATAGAAAACAGAGCCTGGTCTCCTAGAAGGAAGGCTTCTTCTGGACAGTGTGTCTTTGCCCTTGCCCTTCGATGGTGATGCACCCAGCATCCCTGTGCTGACTGGCATCTTGTATCATTGTGCAGATGGGAGCAGGTCATGGGTTGAACGGTGCATCTGACTCTGCTACTTATTAGCAGCGTTACCCTGAGCAGGTCATTGACTCCGCTGTGTCATCTGTAGAAAGGGAAAATAACAGCATCTAACGCATGCAGATTTGTGAGGGAAGATATTAAAGTGCCGAATCCAGAGATCCTCAGGAAGCCAAATTCTCCCCTTGGAAAAAGGGAGCTCCTTCTTCCTGCACCCCAAGATCGTTACATGTAACACACAGTGCATCTTCTAAATAGGTTGTGCACAGTTTTCTCATTGCCTGGCTAGGGAGTAGGTCTAAAAGCCTAAGTCGGTGTAAATCTAAACCACTTGCTCCTTTTCCAAAGCTCCTGGGGCTTAGCGAAAGCAGAAGGTTGTCTGCTCGACTAAGACATAGCCCACTCGCTGGCCCACAGTCACACGCTATACACTGCAGGCACCCGGAGGAACAACAGTGGAGCAGTGTTACTGCTGAGATTCTCCCCCCAGCCCCCTGCCCCGTGACACAGTGAGCCAGCCCTAAGCTACCTGTGAAAGGGGAGTCAAACCACCCCCCAGAGCCCTCGCAGTTGTAGGCAATAGTTTCACTGCTGTTTCTCAAGACTTTTTGCCAGGACTGTGACCAAATAGTAAGGTTGATAAGGAGGGGTTTTTTATTACTCTTTTTTTAAATTTGTCTTTCGATTATAATTTCATAATTTTCCCTGCTTATTTCCTTACACCTTCTAGGTAGAGTTGTCAAATTGCATCCTTTTTGTTTCTCAGTGAAATCAAATGGGCCTTTAACACATTCAAATTATAACAGATTTTTCCTCTTCTTTCGCCAGGTCAGCTGAGTGGATGAGAAAGGAGCCTACAGTGTGCATATGTGTGTGTAAGTGTGTACATGCACATGCATGGTGTGGTGTGTGTGTACATGTATGTGGTATGGTGTATGTGTGCATTTGTGTGTATGTGATATGTGTGGATGTGGTATCTGTGCGTGTGCACTGTGTATAGGTGTGCGTATGTTTGTGTAATATAGTAGTGTGTGTGTGTGCATGAGTGCATGTGTGTGTGTGCCTGTGTGTACACTGGGCACAGCAGTGATTTGGGAATGGCAAGCTCTAGAACAAAGCCCTGCCCCAGCTTGACTGTGGAGTGATTTACATGCATCATCTCTAAACTGCATTACACCCCATAAGAGTTGTTTACAAATGAGAAAATTGATTCTAATGAAGATTAAGCTCGGGGAACTCGCCCAGGTCACGCAGCCAATACATGGAGTAAAACAGGGATTCAAATCAGCTTGGATTATTCTGCAAGCCTGTGCACTTTGGTCCCATCAGGGACTACATCAATGCCCCCTTATCTGAGGTTTCACTTTCCTCATTGTCAGAGACCTGTGATCAATTGAAGATTGAAAATTTTAAACAGAAAAGGCAACTTAAGAGTTTTACATTGTGTAGTGTCTTGGGTAGCATGATGAAATCTCCAGCCACCTCTCCACCCTATCAATGTGAATCATCACTTTGTATAGTGTCCCCGTGGGCACCCGCTGTGTGCCCATATCACACACACCCTCTTGGTTATCGTTTAGCTGAGGTGGCACCACAGAGCTAATTCTATTTAACAAAGGCTCTGAATCACGAAGGGGGGGGGGATGCTAGTGATTTGGAGGTGCCAAAGAAAAGCCATGCAAGGCTTCCTTTGGGTACAAAGGTAAAAGTAACACTTTTATTATAGTTTTTGCTGTAACTTTCTATTTATTACTTGTTACTGCTGTCAATCTCCTACCATACCTAATTTGTACATTAAATATACTCACAAGCATGTTTGTATAGGAAAAGACACATATATTGGTACTATTCACATTTCAGGCAGCCACTAAAGGTCTTGGACCAAACTCATCCTTCAGAGACAAGAGAAGACCATGGTGCCCCACGTAACAGTTTAAGGAAAGCTAAAGCGTCAACGGATTCAGTCACACACCTTTGCCTTTCGAGGTATCTTTTCCCCTGTGTTCTCTCTATCCATTAAATTTGCTCCAGTTTCATGATTTAATTGTGTGAGTGGATTTAAGAGGAGGCAATCAGAGCAGGGTCTTCCAATTTGGCTTATTCTGGGAATCAGTTAAATTACCTTAATTCTTTCTCTCCTCTGGACCTTGAGAGTTAGTGAGAGATAACAAGAGGGAAAGAGAGAAGAGACATCTCAAAATAACCATCTTCAAGGAATTGGTAAAGGAGGGCCTGGGTGCAAAGCTATTAGCTTTGGTTTTGATTTACTTGTAAGCCAGTGGTCATGAAACCCTAGCCCTAAAAAACACAGAGTGGAGATTTATAGGAAAGGATACAAAGGCAAGAAATTTGAGCTGAAGTGAATGATTAGACACAGAGTGCTGTCCAGTGACAAGCACCAGTGACAAGTGTTCACAGAGGTGACCTGGTCACCAGCCTCTCACAGGTGGAAAGCTGAGGACAGCTGGCTCTATAACTCGCTCCCAATGAGGGTGGGGACTGGTACGCACCAGGGCTGTGAGGGAGTAGTGGTGTGTGGAGGGGGTGCACCTTAGAGGCGAGGGCCTCTGCAGCTCTACTCCTGTCTAGCTCTGCTATGGGCCTATGGTTTGGCCCAAGAGACTCTGGAGCTCTCCTGGCTGTGGGATGCAGGTGCAGGCCTTGCAGCACACTGGAAGGATTTCGAAGGTTTACAGAATATAGGAAAAGCAGGCGTTAGTTCAGCTTTAGGTTCTAGGAGGCCTGAGATGTCTCAATCTATGGCTATCGAATGAAAGAACAAAGACAAGAATAATGCAAAGTGTTTTTGAGCTCAGAAGAAGTGGCAGTAGGATTCTCTCTCCCAAAAAAAAATCCATGGGACTTGATCAGGTTCATTGATTTATCCAACCAGTATTCACTGACTGCCTACTGTGCTTGAGTAGGGCTGGACATAACAGTGGTGCACAAGAAGAGATCCTTGCTCCTTATGTAACTGATAGGTAGTTGGACGTGGTAGGAAATAAATAAAAAGTCCCAGGCTATGACAAGGGCTATGAAAAAGGAAAAACATAAGCATGTGATGTGCAGGCCACAGCTAGCAGTGGGCAGAGCAGACTGCATCTGAGGCGCTTTGCAGTCAACCAGCTCTGGGATCCAACTTGCCGTGCCTTGTCTGGGTGCCCTCATCTCTAGACAGGGACAATAACATCTGCTTTGTGGGGTGCTTGTGAGAGGGTTAAAGCCAAGCACGTGATGCACTCACAGAGTGACAATGGGGCTCTGGGTCACAAGGAGCATTTACTCTGGAAGTATAAGCAACAAAGGCATTGTGTAAAGGATGGCGCATAGCACAGCCCAGAGAGTTGGAGAGACAGGCTTGCATTTGCAATAACGCACAAGCACACCTCTAGACCACTCCTGGGCAACACACACTCATGGAAGTTACCTGGCTACCAGACAGCTCCATTGCCGTGGCCTCCAGAAACTGGATGTCCTTTTTCTCGCCTTCAGACTGGAGCCCACACGGCACCTTATTCCTCTTGTGCCAAATACGTTGCACATCGACATGTCTGATTGACAGATTTTAAGCCTGACCTCAATTCTGGTTCTTTGTGGAGCCTGGGAAAGGGAATTTCTGGTTTCTATCTTGGCAGACAGGCACATAGTGTGGAAAATTCTTCAAGCCTAGGAGAGGTATCTCAAGCATCCAGGTACAGAGCAAAGACTCACACAGCTGATCAACATAACCGATGGCCAATACTCTACCTTTCCACTCCTAAGAAGACAAATCAGCACACAGGGAGACCATTTTGGCAGGTTGAGGCATCTATTCTCCTGATTTTATTTAAAAAGTGGGGGAAAATATTGGGGAAAGCAATGATATACCATTTTACATCGTTAATTCTGCAAATGTAAAAGCCTAACAATACCGTGCACTGATGAACATGCAAAGAAAACTCCTCTTAAGAGAAGTGTGGATTGATGCAGCCATTTAGGCCAGCAATTCCGAAGTAACCAATGCAATTGAAGATATTCCTGCTCTGTGACCCAGAAATTCCGCGCAGCAGCAGCTTCACAGGCCCCCCCCCGCCCCCCACCCCCCATTCCTTACCCCACCCCCTGCACTCTGAGGTGAGAGAGCAAGGAAGGAACCACCTGTGTGGTCCTCAGCAAGCCATCGCTGCATAGAAAACGGAGGCATTTTGCTGGGAGGTTTGGGTGCACCCCAACCTGAAAGCAAAGGAGGAGCTGGACGTGCCCCTGAGATTTCCTCATTCCAGGCAGCCTGGAGCCTACCAGCTAGCCCTGTGTTGCCCACTCACTGAAGCAGCAGGATCTGGGACAGGGATGGGGACAGAGATAGGCTCTTGCTGGCATTTGTTTATATATTGCAGGGGCAGCCTGTCAGAGACAAAAGAGGTTCCTCAGGTTCACATCGGATGGCAGGGTCCGCAGCGCTCATCCGGTACAGGCTAGCACCAGCAGGGAGCAGGCTTCGGGGTCAAAGCCATCCACTGGGCAACTGTAAAAGGAGCCTGAATAAACTCTGCATGCGTCGGCGTACCAGACCGGGCCCCCTCTCCAAAACATCCAGCGCACGCATTCATTATGCTCAAGAATAAGCAAATTGCCTAGAGAAGATTCCCAGTGGGTGTCAGAAACGGCAGTGTGTGCGTGAACTCTTTTCTTTTCTTTGTTTTTTTTTAGAGAGAAGCAGTGGGTAAGAACAGGAAAGGCTTGAAGAGGATTAATGATTAAAGGCTAGAGGAAAAGACAATCTAGTCAATTTGTGCTAATTTTCTTCTATTTAAAATAGGGAAAACCTATGGATTAGTCAAGCTTAATTGATGTTTTTGCGGCAAAGGAACGAAAGGTGTTTAATTCATATATATATATATATATATATATATATATATATATATATATATATATACTCTTGAGGTCCATTACCAAGCTGTCACCCCCATGAGCCTGGCTAGGAGGTTTTCCTGGGGTTCCTCTGTCTACATGCACACAGATCTGCACTGAGGAGTTTGTCAATTCCTGGGCAACTGCTGTTCAAGTGCTTACGAGGAAAGAGTGGAGTTGAAAGAAAGTTGAAAAAACCTGGACGGAGAATGAACACCTTTGGTCTTTGCAATTTGATGATTTAATTCGCCCTAATCAAGATGCAATTTTTTTAGCCTTAGCCCTGAAATAATATTAAGAACTTAGCTAAAGTCACAACAACTCTGGTGAATAAATTTAATATTCTTGGGCAAATTCTTCACCTCTGTGTGTCCTACTTTCTTTATCCATATGATAGGGACATCTAGAAAACAGGCATGAAACTGCCCATGTGGAGTTCTAGGGAAGATTAGGAGTTATGGGAGATGAATGACACAGACTGGATGGTCCGTAAATGTTATCTCTTTCTCCAGGTATTTATGAGAACCTGTCATTTTTATGATCCACAGCACTATATGAGTTCAGGAAGAGGAAGAACGTACAAGAATTGCATGTGCTTCACACAATTGGTTTGGTTAACTACCTAATTCTTCCCACTTTTGACCCAATGAATATAAATCTAACATCTTGAGTACTAAGAAACCTAAAGAGAATCCCGTCTAACCATGCTGAGATGAACTCCACACTTTTACACAAACTAGTCAGCCTTTCACATCACATGTGTCATGCGTGAGGAAAGAATGAAACCAGTCTCAGCAAAGGCCAGCTACACTGTATTTTCTGATGAGTGGATGCCTTTTAATTCCAGCTGTTATTGTTAAAAGCCTGTTTGAAGGGGAGGGACAAGGAACAAGGAGAAGGGCAGAATGTCTGCACAGCAAGAAAGAGCCTTCCAGAGGCAAGTCCTCTTCCGCCAGCCCCTCAACAGCGGGGCTGCTGGGGACATATTTGCATTCAAGAGGGCCTGCCGCCCCTCCAGAGCCTCCCAAATTGCCCAGATGAGTATTCACAGGGAATGCAAATGCAAAATGAAAGCTCCAGAAAAATCAATTGCCTTCTGCAATGCACATGTATTTCTTTTGTAACTAGCAGACAATAGATCTCATAAAAAAGAAATAAAGCAAGCCAAACTGATTAAGCTATACAATTGAGGCAGAAAATCTGTGTACATTAAAGCCTAATCTTTGTAAACATTTGTGGACAGAGAGACTGAGGGAATACAACACTCTTGTCTACAAACTTGCAAGTAAGGGAGTAATAACATAGTGTTGACCAGCAGGGCCCAACAAGGGACCTGCCTCAGTTTGGGATATCCACACAACACAGCCAAAGAAGAGGAACAGCTAAAAGATTTGGACCCAGAGGGAGACCACCTTAGCACTACTAAGGCCTGCAGGGGATGGGGCATTAGTTGTTGTGGACAGGACGGACAGTGGGACAATAGTCACAGAACGGAATACTCCTAGGTCCTACCCAAGACAAAGTCACTTTAATAGTTTGTAGCATGGCCATTAGAGCAATTTCTTCTACGTGTCACAATGCTCTCAGTCCTCTGTACCTTATGATCCCTGAGAATCTTCAAAGGGATGGAGGAAAATTTCCACTCCGTCAGTCTCCGTGCCTGCTCCGGGCTCCGTCCACACTCTGCTCCACTATCTCTCTGCAGGCCCCGGGTAGTGGCACACACTTGGTGTTGTTCATCCTCCCACGCTGCCGATCTAGACGTTCTTGGCCATTCCTGCCACCAGTTGTCTCCAGATGACTCGTCTCTGCTGCGCTCTGTGCCATTGTCCAAGGCCACCAGCTCTGTCTCTGACCCCCAAGCCCTCGGGGTCTGCCGCCCGCCAGCACTGGTCCTGAGCTTTCCCTCCACAATCCTGTGTGTCTAAGATAAAGGAAGCACAGCCCTGCACTGTCAGTTCCCAGAAAGAGACTCTTGGGTCCCTGGGGACATAGGTCTTTGAGTTTTATCATGTCATCTTCTCCTCGCAGGAGGTGAAAGGTCCCCAACCTAAAGAAGCCGACATGCTCCCTTCCTGCACATCCTTACCTGGAGCGCATGCACCCGTGTGCCCTTGACCTCATCCCACCACTCACCGTCTTCCCAGAGCCACACTGGCCTCCTTGCCACTCCTTCAGCTGCCAGGACTTCTCCCTCCCCAGGGCCTTAGCACTAGCTGCTCCTTCTGCCTAGGTGCTCCCGCCTTCCTCATTCTCCTCAGATCTTTGGCCCTGAGACACATCCCTGAGGCCCTGTCTAAAAAGAGTGATCACATATTTCTACATCACATATTTATCTTGGTTATTGCTAAGGCCTGCAGGGGATGGGGCATTAGTTGTTGTGGACAGGACGGACAGTGGGACAATAGTCACAGAATGGAATACTCCTAGGTCCTACCCAAGACAAAGTCACTTTAATAGTTTGTAGCATGGCCATTAGAGCAATTTCTTCTACGTGTCACAATGCTCTCAGTCCTCTGTACCTTATGATCCCTGAGAATCTTCAAAGGGATGGAGGAAAATTTCCACTCCGTCAGTCTCCATGCCTGCTCCGGGCTCCGTCCACACTCTGCTCCACTATCTCTCTGCAGGCCCCGGGTACTGGCACATATTTATCTTGGTTATTACATGAGCACATAGGTCCAATAAGGGCAGGAACTTCAGCTTTTTCACCATGAGAACCAAGTGCTAGGTAAGCAATTACTGAATGAACAAATGAGCGAGTGTGAGAGGAGGGCACATCGCAGATGCCACTGGAAGGACACAGGAACATGGTGTTTCTGATGCTCACTCGGCTGCACGATGACTAGGTTGCTCTACAAGGGAAAAGGCCGAGAGACTACTTACCACTCTGCTCAGCTCCCCACAATCTGGAAATCTAAACTGCAGTTTTTAAACGAGAGACCCAGTTTGCACGTTCCCTGAGAAACCAGGCTCCCAGTGACCAAGTTATAAAATCAGAAAGTACATTTACTTCTTCACATTACAAACAAACAAAGCCAAATTGCTATTCAGATAGGAAAATCTCTGAGAATAGGAGATCAATATCTTCATGTCCCTGTGGGAGAAGCAATAGAAATCAAAAACAAAATTGACAAAAGTGAGTCACAGAGGCAGAGTTCTAATCAGGTCCAGATGAGCTGTGGAGAAAGTGGTCCTTAGAACTTCTGCAAATGACATAAAACCCCACTCAAGTTGTTGAAACAAGAAGAGTTCATACAACTAAGAAAGCCACGAGAAAATCTGACCTCAGGCATGACTTAATACAGAGCTCAAAGGCATCAGATTTTTGTCCATGTTGCTTCTTCTTGATTCCTGCCACTTAGCTCTACTTTCAAACAAATTCTCTACCCTTAGTAACAAGGTGGCTGCAGCAGCTCCAGCCTTACATTCACAGTTCCAAAACTAAATGGGTTCACATCTTGTTTTCATCTTGAAAATCCTAAGACACCATAGCCATAGGAATAAAACGTTCTTATTAGCTTTAGTTCATAGGACCATGCCTAATATACATGGCCTTAGAATGAGAAAGGATAAATCTCAAACTTTAATTGAAGTCTAGTCATAAAAATAGAGTAAGCAGATATCAGAAGGAAAAACTGCAGATTTTCCCCCAGCCTACATCTTGATATGTGCTTCTGTCAACAGAGTAGAAAAACTGACGGTCTTCTGGGTACATGTCCTGTGCCAGTGCCCTCATTTCACTTGCCATTGTCACTAGGGCTGGAGGTCTGGCAGCCAGGACTCTGCCTTCCTGGACTCACTAAGGGATACTCGCTCTGCTCCTGGGCTCTGTGCTCACCATCTCCAAACCACACACTGCAGTCACAGCCCAGGCCTCTCTGTCTCTCCACAGATGCCTTCCATTTTAGATCCCCAGATATACTGAAGCCCTTTTGGGAGGAAGAAACCCATTCCCCACAGAGAGCTAGGGGCATACTTTTGTGTTGATCCCACATAAACAGCAAGCGAACTGCCTTGTGTGTACCACTCGTGACCGAAGCCCTCTGTGGTGGTACCTGTTCCGAGACAGGCCCTGAAGATTCCCTTTCTCCCAAGCCTGGGTGCTACCTTACTATTTAGTATATACTTTTGCTTTCTCATCTATGGGATATTACTTAGCAGCCAGTACAAGTGGAATCTCCAGAAATACACATCATGCCCCCCACACTTACTGCACCCTGTTCACCTGAGTCATCGGAGGCAGGAGATTAGGGTGTAGCAAAGCTGGCTGGGGAGGCAGGCCTGACCTGTTGATTGCAAAACCCCAGGACACATGTGCAGAGCAATTCTCAAAGCCCTGCACATGGATTCCCTGTGAGGACTCAAGCATTTTCAGATGCGACAGCCTAGACCTGATGTCAACTTGAGAAGGAGGTACGAAAGGGCCATCAACACTGAGCTCTTGGCCACTGTGTTTTCCACAGCAGCCCCCACTCATGTTGCAGGGTGCACTTCTTTTCCTAAGTTTCCTTGCCCCAAATTCACACCGCAGAGCCTGTTTCTCTTACTTCCCTTAATAAATGTAAAACCTTGCCACCATTTGCACTTGTCTGGACCAATTCTTTGTTCAGGATGGAAAGAACCTAGGAACCAGTTCTAAGGAGACACTAGCTTCCCAAACCAGGTAAGAAGCTGTCCGCTTACGGAATCGGATGAGGCACTGAATCTGGCTCCTGAGGTGACCACTGAGGAACTGGAAAGCACAACCCATTTGGTGTGGGGCAAGTGACTAGAGGAAGGAGAGCCAAGGGCTCAGGCAGGTGAGGGCCCTCGCTTCTCCTTCCCACGGCCTACCCTCGTTCCCCTTGCCTACCACATGATCAGCTGATCACCTTGAGGCCAAGGCCCTCAGGTGTAACCCAGCTCACGTCTACCTCCACCAGCTCTGGCCATTTTCCCCCTCCCCTTCCTCCCCTGGCTTCCTCCTGCCCCATAAGGCAGCAGCAGCTCATCTTGACCAAAGGCAGTGTTTCCCCAACACTTTCAGCACTGGGGACAAGTTTCCTGGAAGGTAATTTTTCCACAGACCAGAATGAGAGAGTGTTTCCCTTTTTTATTAGTTTATGCTTGTGATACATAATCATTATATTCCCCAGCACTAGATCACCACCTTAGCTGCACCACCGGTCCTCAGGTATTAGCTTCTCGGAACCCAGATCCCTCACATGCACGGTTCGCAAAAAGATTCGAGTCTTATACAAATCTACTACTGGTGCTGCTCCGGTAAGAGGTGGCGCTCAGACTGTAATGTGAGCAACGGGGAGCAGTAAATCCAGTGACGCTTTGCTCACCTGCTGCTGTGCAACCCGGTTCCTAACAGTTCAGAGATTGGGAGCCCCTGTTCCAGAGGACCCCAGGCTGAGACATGATCTTGTGTAACTCTCAAGAGAGTAGCCTAATTTATGGTGCATCTCAATGTAGACCCTGAGATCTGGCAGCAAACAGAGTTGGAAGAAAGAAAGTCCCAAACCAAGAAAATAGTATGACCAGAGTCCTAGAGCTGAAGGAATTCAGGATGGAGCAGGGTATTGAGGGGAAACAGCAGGAAGGATGTCCCACACTCAAGAGGCGCTTGTGGCCGGGCACAACAGTGGGAAGGTTGGTCCTTCCCTCTCTCCAGCCCAGACACTGAAATGTCACCTAGGAGGTTTTCCTCACCTTCCTCAGTAGGGATAACTAAAGAAATGAGGCACTTTCCTGGCCCCTCAGGTGAGTTTGGGGCAAAGAATGGCTGAGAGACGCTGGCACAGGAAGGAAATGGAGGTCAAAATGTGACTGACATGTTAGAGAGTTTGGTCCTTCCCCTATAAACTAGAGGGGGTCTACTGAGCAATGGAAAGAGAACAGATCTGTTTTCTATCCCTGGTGCAGTCCCTGAGAGTCCGGGGCCTGTCCAAGATTCTGCATTTAGGCCAAGTGGCCTCTAAACTCACGTGTTTCTCAGCCAACCTTTCTGCAACCTGTCCACCACAGGAGAAGCCTAAAAGCCACAGCAGACTGTTTCCCATCACTGGTGAAGAATTTTGTATATCAAAAGCCTCTTTTCTGAAAGATTAGTGAAGAAATTAGTCATGGAGCTTTTTTTTTAGGCTGACAACTGGTGTAATGAGGAGAAATTTTAAAAATGATCTCAGGATGAGCAAGATCACGTTAGGGAACATAAGAGGAGAGAGGTGGGTTTTGTTGTTGTTGTTGTTGTTTTTGTTTTTCCAAAATGTAGGAAAAACATAGTTTGGCCTGGGGCAGTTTGGGTGGAAGGCCCAATGCAGTCTCTAGTGATGCTGAGTAGGAAATGGCAGATGTGGACATGACTCAGGAGACAGGTGGGAGTGACCACAGACTCTGAGGTGGCATCGGCAGGCTGTGAGGACAGAAGCCAGGACACAGAAGGTGAGGAGAGAAAGAACTGTGAGCAGAACTCAGGGTGTGGGCCACCCTGAGGAGCAGTGGAGAAGGAAATGGACTGGGAAGGTAGAATCAGGAAACTGTGTCATTGGGCAGAGGATGTCCCAAAGAACCCCCCAAGAAGGGTGAAACAGGCTTCCATGCTGGGTAAGTTGAGGTTCCCTGAGACCATGCAGAGAGGTGCTCAGAGCTCAGACCAATCCAACAGTGAGGACTTGGGGCGACCTGGCAGCAACATGCACCCCACCAATCCCCACCGCCGAGCTCTGGCTGGCAGGGAGGTTCCAGTCCACAGCCAGCTGGCTCCAGGACAGAACACAGTGCGACAGAAGGGCCTGCCCTAGAAGACAGCTGCTCCATCACAGCAGCCAGGGAGCAGAGAGTGAAGGGAAGAACCCAGGTCACGCCCTGGGGACCACCTTTTCTGACCGGGTCCCACTTCCTAACATCACCTTCAGCTATAGCACCCCATGGTTCAGTCAGCTTTCAGTAGCCCAGCCTCTGAGTGCACACAGCTCTGGGGACATCCAGATATAACCACAGTGACACAGCCACTTGGTCAGAGAGGCCACCTTCACTTGAATGGGAGGCCAGAGCCACTTCAGAGGCAGATCCCTGAGGCGCCTCTGAGAGGGCTCACAGCCTTGGTCAGTACTTCTCCTTTACCTTCATCAGAGGCCTGGAAATCAGAGGTCAAGGGAGGCTGCTGTCTGTAGCGGCTGCAGTGGTTTACTACAGGTTTAAAATGTCTCTGTAAAGATGTGTTATGCCTTGGAAATTGCTAGAGTTGTTTTAATTCTTAGAACCTCTTCAGAGGGGACAGTCATCAGGGTGCTGAGAACAGAGACTTTCTAGCAAGGCTTCAAAGTCTCCTTATGCCCAAGCTTTGTAGCTTAACCAAACCACTGGATAAAGAAGAGGAGTAAATAAGCATTCCCTGCCCTGCGAGCACAGCACCGTCATAAACACTGCACACCTTGCCTCATTTCATCTTCAAAGTGACCCTGTGCGCTAAGTGCTGCTATAAATCATCTCCTGTTTACAAACACGCAAACCGGGTTCATGGAACTAGTAAGTGGAGAAGCTGTATCAGAAGCATTTTTCCATTTCCAATGACAAACTCAGCTGACAAAGCTTTTCCAGCTAGTTACTCCCTCTTGACTCAGAAGCACACTGACTCCGTGAGAGTCCACCCATCCCTTGAGCCCCTGGGAATTTGGGACCTGTCCAAGATCCAATGGTTAGGCCAACTGGCCTTTCAGCTCTCATTTCTCAACCAGCCCTGCTCATCCTGTCTATCGCAGGAGAAAGCCTGAAAGGCCAACCAGGCTGTTCCCATCACTGGTAAAGAATTCCACAGATCAGACGCCTCTTTTGAAAGATTAGAAGACCTCCATCTGCCAAGTTCCTGAGTGTGAAGTGGACACTAAAGAGGTGTCATCACAAGGAGTGAGCTCCCTATTTTAAAGAAGCTATGACGGACGGCTCTGTTCTGGGGGTGCCTGAGAAGCACAGCCCTGTGCCTCCTCCTTCATCTGCTGCCCTGGGCTTCTGTTTCTGTTGTGACCAGCAAGACTGCATCTGGCTGCTGCCTGTGTGCTCCTGAACCTCAAGCCCCATGTCTACATCTGTTGGCTGTTGCTATAACTGAGTACCATAGGCTGAGTAATTTATAAAGAACGAGGATTCACTCCGTCTGGAAAATTCTAGATTAGGCAGCCTTCCCTGGTGATCCTTTTGCTGGTAGGGACTTAAGCAAAGGCCCAAGGTCATGTGGGTGTCATGTGGGGAGGCCACCTTGTGGCTCAGGTTTCTCCTCCCCTCTTGTAAAGGCAGAGTCCCAGTGAGTTAAAGCCTCCCACCATGACCTCACTTAATATTAACTCCCTCTCAAAGCTGCACCTCTACACACTGTGTCAGATGAAGCCTCTCCTCTCTCAACACCTCAACATGGCAACAAATGAGTTGGTGGGAGGCATTCAAACCGTCACACACCATGGACGTGGTTCCCAACATCTCTGTTCCACCCCCACAGACCACTCCCTGCCACTCTCTGCCCACTAAGCACAAAACAACCCTGGGCTCCTCCGACTTTGCCTCATGTCTTTGTTGAACTTCGCTCTGGGTGCTTCACACTCAGACGTCCTGCCTGGCCAGTGTGATTGCAAGGGACCAGTCCTCCTCCTCTTTGTAACTTTCCAAAGGTCCTCACTTAGAGGCTACATTTTTTATTGATCTAGCAAAAATCCAGATTAGCTTTTTTACTGTAATCCTTATATACTTACATTTTAGATTTTTATTTATTTATTTATTTATTTATTTTTTTTTTACTTTCTGATGAGTTTTAATCATTTGTTGGCAGGAGACCGTGGCAATTTCCTGTATGATTCACTTTGCCGTGGAGTCATCCTGTCCACGCAGGTGTTCTTGCCATTCCTCCCCAAAGAAGGTGTCTTGAGCCACCCTAAATTCTGGATCATCCCATTCCCTTCTGCTCACTCAGGACTGGCCAGTACAGAAAAGCAGGTCATTAAGTACCTTAGCAAAACTTTTAGTTTACCACTTGGGGTAATAGCAATAATAATAATAGTAACTATAACCAGTATTTTTATCATAACTTTTCAAAGTAGCTATAGGATAGCAGAGCTGGAAGGGACCTAGAGGTCAAGCCCATCCCTCATTTACATATGAGAGAGCAGATGGAACTCTGAACACATGACAACCCGAATGAGCCTCCCAAGATGACATGAGTAGGCCAACTCATGTCACAGACCAGGAAACTGAGGCACAGAGAGCAAGTTGCCCCAAGTGACTCAAATAACACAAAGCAATCTTTAACTGGACTTCCATTCCCCCAATCCCTGGTTTGGTGCTCTTTCCTTGTTAGCCACCTGGTCTCTCCTTTGATAAAGGAGCTGTAGAAGTACCAAATAAATTGGGCCACCGCCACACCGCATCTGACCCTGTCCCATGCCAAAGGACTCCCTGCTCCCCAGGGTCACCCCTGTTCCAAGTGCTGTCTCTGCTCCTGGTTTGCCTTGAGTCAGAGTATGACAACCCCAAACACCTAATCATCTGTTAGAGACGGTTTGGAGCTGAGAGCTGAACAGCTCCCTGTCACTTTAATTAATGGCGAGTACATTGTCTGATGCTCCCCACAGCAGCAGTCCCATTTGTTGAAAGATGTCTTAGCTCTAAGTGATATGAATCACTATGTGGCCCTGTTGGCTACAGCAGCTGATGAGAATCCCAGACTGACCAGGAAGTAGACCCTGCTGGCCCGCAGGGACAGCCCCTTCCTTCCTGTCAGGAAGACAAGGAGGGAGCTCCTGATGAAAAGATGCTTGCCGTCTTTAGCACACAGGACGAAGGTGTTGGACCCTGAGGCCAGCGCCTCAGTCTCTTTGCAGGGAAATTCTGTGCTGGCAGCTGCTTCCCAGGGCTGCACACAACAGCTGAGTGTGCAAGCTGACTGGGCGGCGAGTGTGTACTGTGGGACCCCGTTTCCTTTTGGGGTGAGGGGGTCAAGACCAATTCATGGCCCAGGCTTCCAGCTCAAGGAATTTAGATCCTGTTGGGAACTCAAGAGGCAAAACTCCACTATCATCTGTCCACGCCGAGCATGCAGTCCCTCTCTCCTGGTGAGAGTTCTTTTCCTTTCCCTTCCAGTCTCAGTGTTCAGGACCCATCCCTAATGGCTTCACAAGCTGGACTGCCCCTGGGGGCACCGACAGAGTGTGACAGGATCCCACACACTCTTCTTTCTTCTAAGAAGCCCTGTGTGACCCCAAAAAGCAGTTATTCACTTTCTCCTGTGATACACCTCCCTGCTGTGTTCCTGTTATCACACTGGACCATCTTCCCTTCTAGACTCCGGGCTTTTAGTTATAAATTTTGTATTATATCTTATTTTTGCAACTTAGTAAGGATTGAACCCAAGTGTATCCACAGTCCTTACCCTGAGCTACATCTCCAGCCACTGATTGATGGATTGATTGACTGAGGCGGGGTCTTGCTGAATCACTAAGTTCCCCAGACTGGGCTTGAACTCACGGTCTTCCTGCTGCAGCCTCTCAGGGTGCTGGGACTGCAGGCATACATCCCCGTGTCCAGTTTAGAGTCTGCGCTATTAAGAGCTGAGAGTGTCCTTTGATTATTTTCATATCTGCAGCTTTTAACACAGTGCCTGGCAAATGGCAGGTGCTCAGTACATTTTGGATGAGCAAGTCAAGTGACGAGAGTCACATGTAAACAATAAATAATCACAGAGACACCATATGGGTAGGAGGTCATGCAGCCCTGTGGACATTTTGTCAACCTCAAGTGCTACAAACCATGACCCACATGGGCTTTATTGCATTCACTGGTGAGGTAAGATAAATGCCATCTGACAGATCCTCCTAGCCATACATCAGACAGACAGTGCAATATTAAACAATTGACCCTGGGAGACACCAGAGTGACCTCGAGGTCCTGCTATATCTGCTGCTAAGAGTCTCGGCAAGAAAGATTCCCCTCGAACTGGGTGCTCCTCAAGGTACTGCCCTAGAGCAGGGCTGGGCCAGGACGTGGGAGCCCACGTAGAGGAGTCTTGAACATCTGCTCTAAATTTCCTTGGTGTCTGGTTTAGAAAAACAAAATACTTGATATCTGCCTGAAGCAACTGAAGACCACCAGGCTATGTGGAGCTGACGCTACAAAAGGAAATACTGTGCTCTAAGAAAAAATTACACCATAAAACAGGTTTAGAGCAATCCAGGGCATTTTTACCCTTGTAAAATGCATGAACTCAATCAATAAACATTCTTCCTCCATGGCCCAGGAGCCCCAGGACAACCTCGCCTCCTTGAAAGAATTTCACCTTTGGAGGCAAAGAGGTGAACGTGACTATGCTCGCCCGATAAACAAATTCCAACTGAGATGCAATTTTACTTTGCTATTGCTTTTTTCCCCCTCTAATTTAGAAGAACTAATGCATTTACTGATTCCCCGAGTCAGGATTCGGAAGAAACTAAAGTAAGAGTTATTTCTTCATTGAGCCACAGTATTCCTCCAAATCTATTTTTTGTTGGCCCCAAACCAAAACCAGTTACCTTCTGATGGAAACAAATGTTTCCATTTTAAATGATTTGTATCTAGTAAGTCCATGCACCCTGCTGATTATCATTATATTTTTGTCCTTTAGATATTTTCAAAATGACATTCTATTGACCCGCCATCTCCCAGGTTTAGAATTCATGGAAAAGGACATCTCCATGTTCTTCTCATTCCTTCTGCTCCTGCAGTGCAGGAGGGTTAACAGTTGCATTTTAGGTATTTCCCCTTTCCCTCTAGATGAGGGTCGGCCACCAAGAATCTTGTGACACCTGCCAGGTGCAATTTCAGGCACCCAGTGGGCATCCATCTTCCCTTCTAGATGCTAGGCTTTTCAGATTGGGGTGTCTTTTCATTATTTTCCAATCAGCAGCTTCTAGCACAGTGCTGGGGCAGATGGATGAATGAATGACAAGACTCACACATAAACTACACATGATTGTGTATCACATGTACACCCGTGGGAGTTCTATCTGCCACGAGTGCCACAAACCATGACACACATAGCCACGCGCCTCCCCACCCCGCGGAGATTTTGCCCTTTATGTGAGTAAGGGACGGCGTGGTGAGTCTGGGGCGGGCACGGAAGGGCGCCCCGTGTTACCAACCCCGTCCCTGCTTCCTGTCTGAGCTTTCCAGTTGCCCAGCGGGGTTGAAACAGTAACGGCCATTATCAGCACGGCATGTGGCTGAGAATGGGCTTTGTTGCAGGTGATTCTGCAGGTGACAGAGCTGGGATGACACCTTGGGGGCTCTGGCTCTGGTCTTGTTACCCTCCCAAGCAGCACACACCACAGGCAGGGTCACCCATGAGACCCTGGGTGCTGCCATCAGGAGCCACGCAACTTCGGGCAACAATTTCATTTTCCTTTCTCTTCTCTCTCTCTCTGTCTCTCTCCTTCTAGTTAGTTTTTGTGGTATTGGGGATTGCATGGCCTTTCCACTGAGCTATATCATTTTTTTAAAAAACATTTTTTGAGACAAGTTTTTACTAAATCACTAAGTTGCTCAGGCTGGGCTTGAACTTGCAGGCCTCCTTCCTCAGGCTCCCGAGTGTTGGGACTGCAGCCATGTAATTTCATGTTCCCATACTACTTTAGCTTTCTTGACTTCAGTCTCTTCACGTGTTGGGGTCGGGGAGGCTCAGAAGGCCCCAGGCGGTGGTGTGCACTGAGATGGATTCCCTGCAGCTCTGACGCAGCTCCCTGCACTGAGCGCTCAGTAGCCCTTACTGTTTTCATGACATTATTGTTATTTGACGAAACTATTCTGTTTCTGAGCCAAAGCAAAACCGCTCAGCTCGCAGTGTCTTCAGCCTTGTACTTGATGTCATTCTCCTTGCACCTTCTTTTTTCTTTTATCCTACAAAGAACCACTGTAGCTTGGTGTGGTAGCAAATACTCATAATCCCAGCACTCAGAAGACTGAGGCAGCTGGTTCTCTGCAAGTTTGAGGCCAGCCTGGGCTATATAGTGAATTCAAGGCCAGCCTGAACTACATAGGTAGATGCTGTCTCAAAAAACACCAAAAGCAAAAGCAAACAAAAGAGCTTTCCCCTTCAGTCAGATCTGTGGGATGTTGGGTAAGCTTCTAAAATAATTGGGAAATTCTTCTAAGGAAAGATTCAGGCCAGACACCTTCCCACATGGAAGTGAACTCCTGGCCAGACAGCCCTCCCCTCATCCTCCTGTACACAGCGGAAACTCACCAACAGCACTCCATGACGGGCAGGCCCCCTGCTGTGGAAGAGTTGTGAGATGACACCTGGTACTCAGTGTCTCCTCCCAGTCTATTTGGGCACCGTGTCCTGCTGACTCTGCCCCCAGTGACCTGAGCAGGCTCTCTGGCCCCCCCTATAGCCGCTGCCCTGGTCCCGGCCGCTGCCCCAGTCCGTACAAATGTGAATGGAGACTTAAGTAACCATCAACCAGTTTCCTTTCCTTCAGGTTTTCCTCTTGAGAACCCCAACATCCGATCCAGAGTGACCTTCCCAGGGCCTGGCTCAGACAGTGGCTCCACAGGAGATCGATCTACAGCCAGCTTCCCACTGCAAAATTCTTGGCCCCAGCTCCCACTGTATGGTCCCTCCTGGCCCCACAGCAGTTTCCTGGACACTTGTCCAGGATCACCTCACCCAGGGTTTCCTGGAAACATGGTACTTCCCAGGCCTGACCCAGCCTGACTCCCTGGGACTCCTGGAGTGGAAATGAAATGCGTTTTCCAGGAGGCTGAGCCATAACCATGTGCCCCACAGCTCCCAAAGAGAACTGGGCTCCACCTGCATCGGCCACACCGTCCCACCTAGGCACTTGCCATAGCCCCGTCTCTGCTTGCTAAGTTCTCGCACCCTTCAAGGCCACACCAAGTGCCCTGTCCTCTGGGAAGTTCCTCCTGCAGCAGAAGCCACACTCCCTCCTCTGAATGCCCGTAACCACTCATGCCACCGCCCTGCCATTCCCTGGCTCTGCCTCTAGCTCTCCGCCTTTGTTCCTTAGTTCCTGGTCAGGACACAGCCTCAGATGTTCCTTACTGGCCACTAGCTATCCCCTCTCCATCCACGCGGGGAAACAGCAGCCCTTACCACCCTCGCTTCAGGGATTAATGAGTTCCTTCACACAGAGCACTTTAAGTCGTGCAGTAAATGTAAGCTCTCAGCATCCTGTAGTCACGTGTCTTACTTTGTTCCTGCTCTTACGGTAGAGTGTTACGGTTACCCGTGTCTGCTGTTTTCTCCAAGTCCCCATGGGAAGCAAGGACTTCGTTTTCACCAGCTTGAGACCCTCCAAAGCCACAGACCCAACCTCCGGCCCCTGCAGGACACTAACAAATGTCTGCCACAGAGTCCATGATGCTTAAGGGTTCCCCTTCCTTCCTCCTCCCTTCACCTGTCACTGCAACTGTAATCTCCCTCAACAGAATTTATCACTATCATACTTTGTAATTTTACGGCATTTTGCAGTTATTTCATTATCACCTGACATTTCTGTCATGCTCTAACTTCCTTGAAGGCAGGGGCCTTATATTTTTTCTCACTCTTATGTACATAGTCTAACACATGCTACTTTCCCCAAAAGATTTTGAATTCCTTAACAAACTCTGATTAATGAAACATTGATTCATCTGCATACCAATGGACTTCTTAGCTCTTTAAATCATAATAGAATGTGAGCAAGTGTTACCAGTAAGTAGAACTAGTCGGGGTCCTGTTGTAATACAGGTTCAGAGTCTCCAAAGCAAGGTCAGTACTCAGCGTGTGGGCTTTGCGGTCAACAGGCTAGTTTAGGATACTCTTAGTACCTGTGTGACTGTAAACTGTTCTCATCTGTAAAATGGAAATAATAGTAAACTGGCTCATAGGGTCACTATGGAACTAAAACGCTCCTACAGAAGTTAACTACTATAATCAAAGTGTTAGCGTCTGCATAACACTACAGACCAGCCCAATTAAGTTTTTATGCTTTAATTCTCTTAGCTACAAAATGATGCACTTGAGTTCTTATTTTATAATGAAAATAATGAGCTATTTACAAGTGAATCATAATCATGGAAATTTAAGGCCCATCCAAGTGGGGTTTTTTTGCTTTCTGGAGGAAGTTTAAGTAAATTTTCAATGTTCCTTACAGGGGGGAAAAAAACTATAAAGCAACTAATTCTAGAGCTAGAACAATTGTTTGCCAGCCCTACTAGCTGTAGGCTGCTCACTTTCCAAAGCTTTTGATCATAAACATCATCATGACCCTACTAAAATCCAAGGCCCGACATGATTCCTCTGAGTGTGGTCACATCCAAAATCCTACAGAACAGGGACCACATGCAGTTAAAGGGGACGGCTCGTCTTCACTCATAGCTCACCAAGTTCATCCAAAGTGACTCAATCCATGACTCAGAGTGACGCATCCCAAAGACACCTCTTCTCTGCCCTGGGGATGCTGTCTGGTACACTCTCCAAACCCCACAGTCTTGCTCTGGGCCTGCAGCTGGTAAGACAGGCAGACCTTTTTCCTCTCTCCTTCCGACCTCCCGGGCTAAGAAACTGCCCTTCACTGGGGGACCGAATGGAAGTGAGGCAATTCAGATGGGAGATGGCCACTGACTTCTCAGAACCCATCTCCTTCTCTTTTAGTAGCTAAAACTCCGTTTTCCTTTGGTCTGCGGGTCATTTGGTGAGACCACTGACTAGGCCCTGGCCCCAGGGAGCATGGGACTCTGGTTAGGAGTGTCACCTCCTTGCTTGTTCACTCAAACAGCTGTCCTTGATGCTTCGTGAGCAGTTTCTGCCTTTTCACCCCTCTGGCCACTCGGGTTCCACCACTGTCACCGTCAGAGTCCTCAGGCTTCCCTTGCATTTCCGAGTTGCCTGGTTGACTTCCAGCCAGTCTGTCTGCGTAGCTTACCCAAGTGGGTTTCTGCAACCACACACTCACCAGACTACTAAAACCCACATAAGAATAAATCAGGTCATCATCCCAGTTTATAAAAACTATAGCTGCAACCCTGGAGCAATGAACCTAAACTTAACTGATGCTGTTTATTGCAAATCACAGTCAAAAGTCAGCCTTCATTAAATTGCTTTCTTCCTGCTTTGCCCATTCCCCACCAAGATCAGTTGGGCGCATTCAAAATTCTTGATGAAGAAAAAAACATCATTCCTGTGTCAATCCCACATCTACAAAATGATAAGAATAATGTGTAGCAAGGACCCGCTCACTGACTGGCAATGTGTCTTTCACACGACCATTTAATCTCCCTGAGCTTCCCTTGTCCTGTGTATGAAAATGCATACCATAAGGTTAGCGCTATTTCTCCAGTTGCTGTGAGGTCCAAATTAAACTATCAAATGGAAAAACTGTGTCCTGAGGGTCACTAAATCTGTGGTCCAGGCAAAAATGAAGGCCAGTCATGAGCACTGTCTTCTACTGGGTCCTTCCTCCTCTCACTGACCCTGTGAGGACACAGGAGTTAACCTTCTCTCTCAGCTACCATCGAGGATGGATACAGTGGGAAAGGGCACACAAGTACTGGTTGTTTTGTGCTGTTAAAATGTGAATTCCTAGCTAGGCCATGTTCAGCGCAACTTTTTAAAAATGAGTCTGTGTACAGTACCTGACGCCAGGCCACAGGAGGGACAGGCCGCTCAGCATTGCCCCCCCCCACGTTTATGAGAATTAAAATTGCTTCCACTCTTTGTTTTTTCTTTCTCCTTTTTTTTTTCCTATTACAAAGCAAGCTAGAAGGACGTGTAAGTACTTCAGTCTGGAAAGTAAAGAATCATTAATCTAGCGCAACTTGGTAGACTAGAATTTGACTAAATTCTATAATTATGAATGGTTTCTGCTCAAATTCCTGTAAGAAAACATCTGCTCACGATCCTGTAGGAAGAGGAATGCAGTGCCTGGCGGAGAGAGGTGCCAGGGTAAAAGTGCAGAAGTCACTGGAATTTGGGAAACAGCCTTGGCTCCAGTAGGAGGGGAGAAAGGAGCAGAACGCCATGGTCACCATGGGCTGGTGTCCACTGCTGCTCCTGCTTCCTAGTGACAAACTAATTAATGAGAGCTGGGTGCTATCAGCAAATGGCCTGTCGGGGGCCTGTGTCCTGTTAATCACAGCAGCCACTGTCACCGTGGGGCTCCCTAAGTCAGGTTGCTGCATGGGTTCCTTTCTAACCCTGGAGGCAGGCAAGGGGGAGATGGCACCATGGCTCCAAAATGTGCAGTACTGTCCATGTCTCCTTGACTTGGGCAGCCATAATGACTCCCGCCTCTGTCCTGTGTCCCTGAAATAGGCTGCTCGGTCACCAGGGTCAGTGCATGTGACACAGAGCAGCAGAGCGGCCGTTGCCCTGTGGTGACCATGGAACCTGATCAGGAAAAGAACTCGTGCGCTTGTTAAGTCAGCGTAGCTTAGTAATAAGGCATTTGGAGACTTGGATGGGCACTGCCTGAGGGCATATTGCCACAGGGAGCCCACCGTTGCCATTGGTGCTGCCCTGGGTCTCCGCCTCTCTGGCTGCGTCACTGCGTCTAAGCTGTCTGTTTTCACAATCCTTGGCTTCCTTTCAGGATGGGCACTGAAGGCCATTTCCTCCAGCTCCGAAGGCACCTTTGGGAATCCTGCGACCCTGTGGCTTTCCCTGTTTCCCGCCTCCCCTCGCTCTCCCTCTTCCTCTCTGCAGCCAAGCTTTGCAGTTAGAGCACAGGCCTTAGAGTCACATGCTGGAATCCAGCTCCTCTTCTCACCCACTGTGTGGCCCTGGGCAATGTGCTCCTTCCTTCTGAGCCCAGGGCTCTTAAATAGAAAACTGGAATAAAAACGCCTCCCTTGCAGGGGTCCTGAGCATCCTGGGGGAGCCTGTGTGAGTGACAGGACAGGCCAAGCTGGGGTGCTCCAGGCTTCTCCTTGGGGCTCTTTCCTCACATACCTGCCTGAGGGCTGCTTTTCGTGGCTAAGCCCTGTGCTTTCCTTTTCAGTTAATCCCTGCACCATGCTGGGCCCAGAGGAGTCTCCATCTCAAGGAGTTAAACTAAAACATCCCCAAAACCAAATCAGACGCTTCAGTGGTGGTGTGTCAGTCAAACCCACAAATCTGCCTGGAATGTGATCATTCTTACCTCCTCTCTTCCAGCTGGTCCAGACCCATCACACCTCACATCCACGCCTGGGACAGCTCCCAGCTCCAAACCTCCAGCTGTCCTCTCTCCACAGTGCCCTCGCCAACAGCGCCAGGTGCTGCATTGACTCCTGTATCCTACCTCTTGGGCGCTCATCGGCTCAGCAGAGCAGGCTGCTGTGTGGTCTTCAGAACTCGTCTCCCACAGCTCCTCATCACTCCACACAGGCTCCCCTGTCTGACTCCAGGCCTCAGCACTTCATCCAGCTTCTCCAGACTGCCCGGCAGGCTCCCTCATCCTTCCTGTCTCTGCTTTCATGCTCTTGACCAGGGACAGGCCTCCCGCTCAGCAGGTCTTGAGACAGCGCCCACCTCATCTCTCTCCAGCCCAGCACGGGTTTCTCCCTCGCTGTACGGCCATCTGAAGTGTTCTGCCTTTTTTCACTGAGCAGATGTCTCTCCCCGGAGGGCATCAGCTCGTGACAGCAGAGTCTCTGCTTTCTATCTGTTGCACCCCAGTGTTGAAAAACAAGACCCCAAACACTGTGCTCTGGGCAGAGCACCTGCATCTTTGCTCAGGAATGGTGGGGTAGCTCATGTTGGAGTCTGGAACTAGAAAGCCACAACGGGCCATGGGGAAAGAAGGAAGCATCCAGCATCAACGGGGGAAGCAGAAGGATGGTACATAGGCAAGGACAGAGGTGAGAGGCCAGACCAAGAGAAGTAGAAGGAGGACCACTGTTCCTGACTGCCATGGCCCATCACAGGCCCCGGAACCTAATAATACCTCAGGGACACCAGGTGTATGCACACAAACACACATACACATACTCAGACACACAACGGATACACACACCACCACGGATACACAACACATACCTCACACATACGCAACTCACTCCACATACCACAGACATACCATATACACACCACACACAGGTGCACAGCACACACATATGGCACGTACATACCTCACACCACACACATGTGCCACATACCTCACACCACACAGCACACACACACATCGTGCTTTGCAGAAGGGTAAGTTTCTGGGTCACCCCCACACAACAGCAGTGTGCAAATGCCTCACACAGACCAGGCACCCAGTGGGTGCCCAATGGGGCTCAGTCTCTCTCCCTTCTGTGGCTGCAGTTATGAGCAGAGTCTATGGGCTTGCCCCGGTCCTCACTTCCTACAGTGTCCTTTTCTGGAGAATTTCAGCCACAAACACCCCTCAGCGGGCTCCACACACGCCACCCACCTTGCACAGCATTTCCTGTCACTCCATCTGTCCCCTGTCAAGCTGATTCCTTGCCCCAAATGCTCTGACAATAGCGCCTTCAATTTCAGTTACCCTGGTTAGAAACTTAGAAGTCAGATGCAATATCCATCTCCTTCACTCTCCCATCTGTCCACACAGCTTGTTCACTCACTCTAAACACCGCCTGGAGTCAACCTCTCTTTGCATCTCCAGGATGCAAGCTCACAGTGCTCCGTCCAGGAATCCTCCTCTAACCCCAGAACAAGTCAGATCCCCGTGCCAGCTCCAGTAGCCTCTGTGTTTTCTTTCACAGGATTGGCCATGATTTCTAACTACACATTTGTTAGAGTATTTGACATTTCTCTCTTCATTAGACTGCCAACTAGGAAGGTGGGACTCAATGCCATCGAATGAATAAACAGACCATTTTTTTTGGCATTGCTTTCTTTGTCCTCATCCCCAGCAATAAGTTGCCCAAAGGATTGAAACATGCACTATTACTGCTTGTGTATCCTTTCCCCGGTTTAGCACAAAACTAAAAGCATGTGAGGTGCTAGTAGTAAGGACTTAAGTCAGTAACTCAGCTGTTGAGTTTGTTCGGGGAATGCAAGTCTCCCCTCCCAAGCGAGCAGTCAGGCGTCTGGGCCCTGCCAGCTTTAGCTCGGAGCAGTGTCTGAGTATGTGTATGTGTGTTTGTGTGCATACACATGGTGTCCCTGCGGTCCACAGTGCACATCGGGCTGGCAGAGGCTCCTTCCTTTGCCTCCTGACACGGCAGTAATCAGAAACAGTCGTCACCAGCATGCTGCATTCCCTGGAGCACCCGCTGGATGCTGGAACACATGTAGCTTGGAGACCACCTGCCAGGAAAAGAATAGAAGAATCATTTGCTGAACATGGCAGGGGTGATGGGTAGGGGGATGAGCCACTGCATAGCAAATAGCTGCCCCTTCTTCCCCAAAGCCCTAAATAATTTCTTCACTTGAAAAAAGAAAAGGAGGAGAAAAAATACATGATTAATTTTTCATGTAGATCTTCCCACTGGGAAGCTTAGGGAAGGGCTGTGCATACTAAGAGCCCAACTGGAGCTGTCACAGTTGGCCTGGCTCAGAGAGGGAGGGAGGAAGGAGGAAAAGCCTGTGGTTTTCACCTGGGGTTCCCTCGAGGGGTGTGACAGAGCACAGAGCGTCCGCCTGTTCTCTCATCTTTAGATCCTGCTGCATCTCAGGTGTGGTCACTTTCACTGCCCCGTTTACCATCATGACCTCGGAGGGCAGGACTGGTCCTCATTTTATCCACCAGGAAACCGATGTATGGGGAAGCTGGCCCCTTGGCCAAGGTCATCAGCCAGTGGGAGGCCGTCAGGATTGCAGGTCCAGCACTGCCCCTCTGCACCCGCATGCAGCGCTGCATTCTGGCAGGTACTCAGCAGACACTGGGTGACCATCTGTCAGAGGCTGTGTGGCAGACGTCCTTCCTGGTGGGCTCAGCGGGCTCCAGCAGTGGGGCCCAAACCAGAGTTCCCACACAAGCATTAACTGTTGCAATTCTCATGCTTTGTCCTGAAATGAGGAGAAGCAGCGGGAAACAGAGAAGGCCACTCCCACGTGCTTGCCTCCTGTCCCTGGCAGTCTGATCCAGTGGTTATCACACCGCCTCCTGCACACTGTCCAGCTCCTTTACCTCCAGAAGGCTAAAACCTCAGCTCTGGGAGGCTCCCAGGCGCGCAGCCCCTCCTCCCCCAACTCGCCTTGACCTTGGGGAGACTAATTAACATCTCTGTATTTGTTAGCTGCCCTAACAAATCCTAAGGGACAGTCATTCACTCACAGTTCCGGAGGCTGAAGTATGGAATCAGGGTACTTCCAGGTGGCTCCAAGCAAGAATCTGCTCTGGGCTTCTCTCCCAGCTCCCGGGGGTGCGTGGTGCTCTTCCACGTACAGATGCACAACCCCAGCCTCTGCTTCCACCTTCCCGTGGCCCTGCCTCCTACCGCCCATCCTATTCTAGCACAACCTCATCTTGAATAATTGCCTCAGCAAGAGCTCCGCTTCCAAAGGCAGTCACATTCTGAGGTACGAGAAGTGAGGCTAGAACTTCAGCGTATGTTGTGGGGAGGACACAACTCAACCCTTAATAATCTCTGTGCCTCTGTTTTTCCCTAAAGGAGAAGAGTAACATCTCATCCTCCATAGGGTGTTTGTGAGGACTGGATAATTTAGTGCATGGCAAGGGCTTCAGCAGTATCTGGTAGGCAACAAGAGCTCCACGAATGCTCGTTGTGGTTAATAATGTCATGATAATTGTCTGCAAAAGGAAAGCAAGCATGCTTTTTGTTCTGAGACACTGCTACAAGAGATTCTACAGTATTCTCATTTAGAAACAGTGACTATTCACTGAAATACGGAGTAGATGGAATTCTGAGTTGCATATAACAGAAATTACTCAGGCCAGCCCTGGCTGAAGATGAAACATAGACTGAATGTTTGCAGCTCCCAAATTCAAGGAGATAATATTTGGAGGCGGGGCTTTTGTGAAATGCTTCTGGGTTGAAAATGGAGCCCTTGGCTGGAACTTAGGGCGCCGAGCCAACCAGTAAGCAGCCTGCCGCCCTGGAAAGTGACTGTGGTCTGAGGAGCTGTGGCCACCCCAGGGCGGGGAAACCAGAAGCAAGAGCGTCTCCTGAACTACCACGCATGTTCAAGTTCCAATGAGACACAATGTGGTAGATAGAACCAATGGTGGTAGAACAGGAAAAGCATGGTAGGACTTCTGAATATGTGTGATAGTTCAAACAATTTTTTTTTCTTTTTTATCAAAAATGAGATATTATAGTACCCATTGATCATTTTCTGTTATTTGGTTCATAAAGCCCTGTAATTCTTTCACTCTATGTATGGCTTAATACTATTGTGTTATGTTTGATATTATTGTATTTGAAACTATGCTCAACTATAGCAGAGTAAGAGATATGGTGTTAGCTACTGTTGATGTCCAGTTGACTTAATGTAAAGTACTGTGTTGCCTATGTTGTCCTGTTCTGATCTGCTCTGTACTGCTCCCTTTTGTTTTAT
This sequence comes from Dolichotis patagonum, assembly GCA_004027295.1. Taxonomy (NCBI): domain Eukaryota; kingdom Metazoa; phylum Chordata; class Mammalia; order Rodentia; family Caviidae; genus Dolichotis; species Dolichotis patagonum. The sequence goes on from PVJX010003982.1 coordinate 48,278, forward strand.
TCTCTTTCAAATTAAAAAAGAAAAGAAAAGAAAAGAAAATGGAGCCCTCCTGGATGGGAGGAATGTAAAAGGGATCCTGAGAAGGCTGTGAGGCTGTGAGAAAACAATCACATGTCAACCAGAGGCCCAGCCCTCAGTAGCCCCGAATCCGCTGTCACCTTGCTCCTGGACTCCCCAGCCCCCAGAACTGCACAAAAGAGATCTGCGATGTATAATCTGCACAGACCATGATGTTCCACTATAGCAGCCTGGACAGACTAAGCACTGGGACAGGAAAGGTGGTCTTCGAGAACAAAGCTAGAACTGCAAGAAGACTGCAAAGTCAAAGTCTGAATGCGGCTGTTGGAACTCGGGAAGCCTCACTCTCTGTCTCCGAGCACTGCTTCATTCTACCTCTCCGGCCCTAAGTCCTGACCACCGGTGTGTTTGGGGTACCTTAACCGCCTATGCCTCTGTTAACAGGGGTGAGGCTGGGATCGTCAGGTGCTCAGCATGGCCAGCAGGAACTCTGGTCACAGGAGCGGCAGCCGTTAGTCTTATTCTCCTGGCTTGGCTCTTCTGCCATGAGATGGGAAACCCAGATGCTGCCCACGCTTCCGTGTTCCCGACGCTCCCGTCGAGGGACGACCATGCCATGCTCGAATCTCTTCCTGGCGCGTCTGCACTGCAGGAGCTGAGTCCCTGGCCTGCCTGGGTGGGGAACCTACTCTTTGGGAATGTGGACAGAGAAGGGATCTGGAGAAGGGGCTGGATAGCGGCCTGACTGATGTCCTAGGCCAACACCTCCTGTTTCCAACTCTTTTCTCCAGCTAGACAGGTTTCCACCAGTATCCGCTGGAAGTTTGCTACCTAAGCTCTGGAGATCGGCTCAGTTACAATCCTCCCGCCTCCACTGGGCAGCGCAATTCCTATCTGTCCACTCCTAGCTCTAACCCCGCATCCTTCACAGGCCCCTCACCCTTGCCAGACACACCAGGCTTCTTTCTGTTTCTTAAGAACGAGGCTTTCTCAGGACTTTTTCACATGCCATCCCTGCTGCCAGTGATGCCTCTCCCCCAAATTTTCATGTGATCACATTCAGATCTTCGCTCAAAAGCTACTCAGGCCCAGAGAGACCTTCCCTGGCCTCTTTACTGAGCAGCTACCCCATAACCACCTCTAGCCATGACTGAGCTAATTATCATTTCCATTTCTCCCCAGCAAGTATGACCACCTGACTTTATTTTGTCAATTGAAGCCTCACTTATTTATACCCAACCGCAACCCCCACATACACACTCAGCACAAGCTGCAGGAGAGCACAGGTCGTGCTTGAGCTGGGGCTGCGGCTCGGTGGTAGAGTGCTTGTCTAGTATGTGTGCTCACATGCGTGCACACATGCACGCGCGCACACACATACACACACTTCATTTTATTTACCTGACTTCCACCATTCCCTGAGCAAACCCTAATACTAACAAATGCAAGTGGAATAAACAAACATATGAGTGAGTTTCAAACACATTCAAGAACATGTGGATAGTAAAGTCAGAAATCATTCATGTTGCCATTAGCGATCTGCCTTAACCGTGCACCACCACCCGAGCGTGACAATAGCGTCACCCCAAATCATAAAAATCTTCTTCAGCATCAGCCTCTCAAACCCTTGTACCATGCAAAGTTTAAGAAGTGTCTTTCAGAAATTTGTGCCAGGCTTTCCCCCATTGTCCTTATTGTACTTGTATTACCCAACTATTTGCCTTCAGCATAGTTCTTTACTTACAATTTTAAGCATCACTAATAACATTTATTAAAGACCAAGCTAGCCTTGTTCCCCCTTCAGTTCTGAGTATTCACGGAAACTCTCCATTGCTGTGACTTATTGTCTAATTTTATTATCACCCAAGGATGCAAGATGATTTATTTGTTTGCATAAATTCAGATTATTGAAATATTCATTTATCTGTTTTGCAATAGGCAATATTTTTCTCTTGCCTTAATTGTATCTTATTAGACATCTCAGTTTTATGTCATGTGGCCTTAGGATGTACTAATGTGTTTAAACATCTCATGCATACTTTAATAAAGTGTAAGTCATTGAAACTCATTGTAACTTGTCTACAAGCTAGGAAAACACTATGCACTGCTCTCTTGGGAAGAAAAACTAAATCAAGTGAATTTTCCCACATCCTCACAGGAATCATCCAGACTTTGGCATGCCCTCGTCTTGCTTCTCTCCCTCTGGTGAGCCTATCCCAGCATATTCAAGCGAAAGAGAACAGAAAGCAGACAGTTCCTCAGCTATCGAAAAGTTTCTCCCCAGCAAGGTAGCCTGAAGATTCAAAGTACCCAAAAAGACCTCAGAAAAAGTCTTACAAAATCTCCTAACACAAATGCTAATTGGGCTTGTGTCTTCCTGGCATGCAGAAAAGACAAAGAGTCTAAGGCATGACATCCGCCTTGGTGCCATTCCAGCTTGCCTTCCTTAGATGATTGAGGAGTTTGTTTTCTGTGTGTGTGGCTGCTTGCCCTTTGCTCTCTGATCCATGAGCTTGAGTATTCCAGCTGCAAAGTTACAGAATTGGGCTGAGGATGCAGACAGCTTCACCAGGCTCCATCGGACTCCCAGTGAGTTGTCGGAAGCTGTCCTGTCCATCTGAATTCCTCCTCAGCCCCTGCACCTCTCCGGAGCTGAAGGGCATGGTGCCTGGGGCTCCTGAGACCTCGTCAGAGCAGAGTCACATTCCAAAGTCCCGTGCAGAAACAGATAGATGACCTGGGTCCCACTTCACTCTATCAGAGAAGATGGCAGTAGCTGAGGTCTGACCTAAAACTAGTTCTCCTCTTTAATGAATTGCCCAGGGAACATTTTCCCCTGCAATTTCCCTTCTGATTTTAAGATTTTCTTTAGTTCCATGCCTCCTGAGGCAAAGCTGGTGAAACCATTTCCTTTTCCACTGAACCCTCACAGTTCATGGTCATTGGCACTGAAGCTTCCCCATGGCTCCTGGGCACCCCAATCATTTCCTTCTTAATAGGAAGCAGCAGGTGTAGAGTGGTTGTGTTGTCTTTTTCCTAAGCTATAAAATTTTCTTCCATGTTATTTAAGAACTTCTAGGAAACTACCCGGGCCTCCCAGAAGATAAGAGTAGTTAAATGCGTGCTAACCTTCTGCTATTACGTTCTGTATCTATGGTGACCTGTGACTGCAGCAGCTAATCCACCACCAGCTGGTGGGGGAAAGTTTTAGAATCTAAAAAAAAATCCATTTCCCATTACACATTATAAAGTGCTGATTAATATGACCAGCTTTAATGTAGATGATGAAGGCCGTATTGGCGGGTCTGCAAGGCTGACTTAGGGTCACTCTGTAGAGCCTGTGGATAGGACTTTTGCTCCACGGAAACCCTAAGGATACAGAACGTAATTTGCACCATAGATACAGAACGTAATAGCAGAAGGTTAGCAGGCATTTAACTACTCTTATCTTCTGGGAGGCCCAGACCCTAAGGAGTGTCCTCAGTGGGTGGTGCATGAGGCTGGCCTGGGAATCTGTAAGGCTTTGCACTTGCTCAGGGACCTTAGGGCCAACGGGACCTTTCCCTGGTCCAGGTCTGCACTATCCATTTCAAGACTCAGTCACAGACTCCTGTGTGTAGATAGAACCGCCAATCACCCCCAACCTTGGCTCTCAACACTGAATCCTAAATACACTGACACAGGCTGCCACGGGGAGCCCAGACTAGCACACTTGACATTTACAACTAAGAAGAGCATGAGTGCTTATGTAAATTATGTCACAAAATGGAAAGGAATTTAATTATTTTCTGTTGCTTTGGCAGCAACACAAGATGATTTTTAATAAAATACTTAACAAGGATTTTTTTTTCATGTTGAGACCTAAGCGATGTATTTGTGCAGTAGCTATCCATTCACAAACAGGTAAAAGGCAGCATAAACACAATCCAATACTGATAATTAAACCTGAATGCGGTGTTGATTTTTTACTTGCCTTTGTAGTATGCATGCACAATGCCTGGAGTATGAAAATCGCTTCTGGACTCTGTCATGATGAAACTGGTCCTGACAGCTGTATGACGAATGAATGAGCTGACAGTGTCTCAGGGCAACAGTGTGAATCTGGGCTCTGGAGTTGGTGTCCTGGGATCAAATCCTCATTCTGCCACTTATTAGTTATGGGACCTGGTAGTAAGATAACTTTCCCAAAATGTGGATCTTTCCCAAGGAAAATGCTAATAATCACCCTCTGCTTTACAGAGTGGAGTCTCAAATGAGCCAATTTATTTGAACCTCTTAGTTCCATGACTGGCACATAACAAGCACTTGAGAAACAATAATGATTAGCATAAAGAGGAGTGTGGCAAATTTCCAATATGTCCATGCAAATCATGACAGGAGTGGAGGGAGCGGTGAGGGGCACAGAGAAAACAGTCACGAGCTTTACTTACCACTGCATTTGGAGAGGGGTTATTTCACCCAGGAAAGTGAATGATGCAAGAGACAGATGAGTACTAAATTACTATGAAGATTTGACATTCAGCAGAGCAAGAAAAACAGGCTGGCCAACTTTTTGGAAGACACAAGCATAAGATCTATGGAGAGGACTCAGTGTAAGACTGAGAGGGACAGAAAGTTGGAGCAGGTGCTCTGGCCATTCCAGCCCCTCAGTGGTGCACCAGCGTTTGTGTTCTGGAACATTCCATGCCCAGTGGCCACAAAACAGCCCTGTGCACCATGTGCTTAGGTATTTTGAATAAACCACAGTGGTCAGCTGGGTTGACATCTTAGGTAAAGCAAAAATACTTGGGGTCAGGGGTTTAGCTCAGTGGCATGAGTGCCTGCTTGGCAAATGTGAGGTCGTGAGTTCGATCCCCAGGACAAAAAAAAAAATCTTGTGGGTAGACATTTCCCTTTGGAGCTATAGGCCCTGTCATCTGCCACCTGCACTGGAACATCCAGGGATATAAGTAACTGGAGCCAGATGTCAGCAAAGTCCTCATATCAGAGAATTTTCTGGAATAACATATTATCTGTCACTCCAGTGAACAAGCGAAGCAAGGCCGTGCACTTCAGAGAAACTGACACACTTGATGAAGGTAGAATTTGCTGGTTCAAGCAGGTCAGACATAGATCAGAGTGGTTTGACTGTTCAGTTCTGACTCCAGTATGAACACAACTGACCTTGGCCAGAATTGACCTTTGGTGTCCTCTCCCACAATTGAAACAACTTTAGCAATGGGACAAGAATATCAGATATTCATCAGCCAAAAAACTCCCTTCCCAAGAATGATGCTTATATTTACTCTGCAAGCATTCTGTTCTGAAAATTCTCTTTTGCTATGCTCCATGAACTTATCAATCTTCTTTATTTAGCTACACTAATATTTTTAATCACATTGCTATTGACTCCTGAGGAATTAAGATGTAATAAATTTTTTACATGTTTATACTATTCCATTATATATTAATTTCAAAATTTACCTCAGTTCAAAACTAATTCCCATTATTTTGATAGTTTGGAGGAAAGCCTTGTAACTCCAAATACTGAGACCCACTCCCTCACGCACACACATCCCCATTGACATTGTAGGCATCAGGTTTTGAAACTTACAGGACAACGAGTAAAACTATGAGAAAGTGTAGCCACACTGAAGGACTATAATTAGAGGTGAAAAGGCCTTAAGAAGAAAAGAAAGAAATATACAGAATGGGTTAAAAAGAGGAAAAGAAAACTAAAACCTTGAAATCAGATATAAAATTAGAAAGGAGGAAAAAAGCTGATTTTATGATAGATTAATAGATTCCCCAGCTAACAGGAACCCAGATGTCAGTTCTCTTGCTTCTCTCTGAGCAACTGCACCCCTGAGTTACATCCGTTTCTGAACAGTTTAAGAATAGTGCTTGGGTTGATCCTTATTAGCTTTCCTTCACCATAGCAAACACCTGAGATAGGCAAGTTAAACAGAGGAAAAGTTTATTTTGGCCCAAGTCTTTGGCATATGGGCCCTTGGGAAACGTCGACATTCCAACCATAATATCTGTCTGTCAGCCTGAGTTTTGCTGGGGTAAGAAGCTAAGGAACCTTTTTGTGGAAGAGCCTTGACACTAGGAACCTGGGGTGTAAAAGTGGCAATGAAGCCTTGACAGTGTCAATGAATTCTATGAATTCTTTGTACATCTTTCCTTAATATGTGGCCTTCAAAGGCTTTGAAGTCATATGGATATCTTGGTCAGACAATTCTTAGCTCAAAACCTCATCAGTTGATTTTAAAACTGCATATCTTTCTGTTTTCCCTAGGTAGCACAGTTTAAAATTAGATCAGAAGATAACAAGTCAGAACATGGGTAACTTGTTATCCGAGAAAATAATGACTCAGATGTCCAGATAGTCATACATGATCTGTCAGAGAGTTCGGCAAGCCCACCATTTCATGGCGTGATTATGAAGGACCACCATTCATGGATCTCCTTTCCTCATCCCTGCAGTGTGGTAGAGCATTAGGTATCTACTAGGTTAAGCTTGGTAAAGACCAAACAACTAGTGTAGGAGATAAGAAAATAGCTGAAGAGGTTGGTGATCACTATGGCAATCAAGCTAAAGTGACGGTGCTCTCCACTGGGGCCAAGGCCCCCGTTCTTCCACCAGTGAAAGCTCTCCCAGGCCATGCGAATAGCTGAAAAGATCCTTGACATGTTAGTCTTGGTCTTGAAGTCAACTGTAGTGTCAGATTTAGCAGGTAAGCATGATATCCTGGATGGAACAGTAGTTCAGGGAGCAAGTCTGTCACATAGAAAGCCTGGAAAATTCCATCTGTTATGATGTTCTCATTTATACAATAAGGATAAAGCACATATCTTCATGGGATTATTTCAAGGACTAAGTGAGATATTGTACTTACAGTACTTAGAACAGTATCTAGAACATTCAATAGTTCTCAGTAAATAAATCTCAGTAAATAGCATTTACTGAGTGTCAGCAACGATAACAAAAAGCAATAAGAAGGATACATCAGAGAAGGTTAATTAAGTCCAAATTCCTGAAACGAAATGTCTTCTGGAATAAACTGATAAGGATATAAATTTTTCTTGTCTCTGGGTTTGGGATCCTCAAAGCTAAATTTTAATCCTCAGTTCCTACTATGCTAACTCTTGCAGTCAGAATATTTTTTTTCTTTCCTCAGTACTGATTTTCAGCATTGCCATTCTTGTCTTCTATGCCATTGAGTGTAAGCTGCCTAGGATTCCTGTTGAAAGAGGTAGGATACATACAATAAAATAAAATAAAAAGAAGACACACCATAAAATTCGCAGAATTTATTGAATTGTTGAATCTTTCCACATAAACCAGAATACTTCTGAAAGCCGAGTAAGCACAGAGAGCAATAACAGAAAAACATTCTCCTTATTTCTTGTTTATGTATCAAAAGTCTCCCTAAGAGAGCAATCCCATTTCTCTTATTTCCTGTAGCTGTAACGCAAAGCCGCTTTTCCTTGTCTGAGGATCTAAGGCCCCTCTCGAGGGCAGATGCTCCAGCAGGCTGATAGCACAAGTCGCACACCATCTGCTCACCCTTTGCTTCCAGGCATGTGTCATTTCTTAGTGGAGTGGCAACCTTAACAGCTAATTTCAGCCTTATCTTTTATCGTTTTCCCCCCACTGCTCTTCCCTGCCTCATGGGGAAAAAGAAAGAAAGAAAAATCCCACACACCTGCATCCTCGAGGATCAAAGAGGGCTCATCTGAAGCCATTCTCGAGGTTGCTATGGTGATGGACAATTCTGACCATCAGGGTGCAGAGGCGCTGGTACAGGGAGCCATTGAGTTACAGAGCCACGGATGGATGGGTGCAGAGAGAGCCCCAGAGTACCTCCTGGTTTGAGAAAATGACTGGCCTGTTCAGCCCACTCTGCGCACTCCTGCAAAGCCTTTCTGATGGAAAGTCAGCCGCTCCACACTCAGATGAAACACTCTCTGTCTCGCAGCCTCCATCATGGGCCTGTGGAGTACTTTTTCCATTATTCTTCAATGGGCCCCACAGCGATGCACTGGAGGAGTGAACAGTTTGCTCTGAGGGCTCTAAGTTCAGGTGATTCGAAGAGGAGCCCAATTTTCTCCTCTGATGGATTCCTGGGGGACTGACTGCCTTTCTCACTGTGTGCCCAGAGCTACATGCTTCTGAGCTGGTTTCACACCAGGTCTAGCTTTCAACTGTTTGGGAGTGAAAAGAAGGTGCCTTAGGCTGATGTAGTTCAGAGTCTAACCATAGACTCTGCAAAGATGATGTCCTCTTGCAAAGATTGTAACGAAGCAGTCTTCGTTTGTTCACCTCTGTCCCCTACACAATTGTTTGCTTTTCTCATTATGTAAGAAGTTTGCTGATCTACATGGCCCTGAATCAAGGCCAGCAGATCGCTGTAGCTGCTGGTTTCAAACAGGAGCCTAAAGAGAATTCTTTCTGTGGTCTGTTGGCCATTTCAGAACTTTGGAAATGGAATGGTCAATCCATCGGAAAGAGATAGCAGGTGAGTATGGCAGACTTTGGGGGGCCCACAGGGGAGAGACCCTGGAGCCTCCGGACCTGCACAGTGTGGTTGACTTGGGGTGCTGGGAGAACAGGGAGCTCCTTCCCTCTGGGGGGCAGTGTGAGTGTGGCAGACTTTTGGCAGCCTGAAAGAGAGAAACTCTGGTGCGTTGGGACCTGCATTGTGCGGTTGACCTGGGTGCCAGGAGAACAAGGAGCTCCTCCCCTCTCTGGGGGGCGGCTGTGATCCTGCTGGCATGTGGGCTGAGAGTCAGACATCTCATGTCATCCTGTCCCCTGGACTGTGTCCCCCCTCCTCTTTCCCCCTGCTTAGCAAGTGGGAGCCAGTGAACTACACATCTTGTGAAAAGATTGGCTATGTTATTTAGACTACGCTAACATATGCAAAGATAAGGACAACATTTGGAAGAAAACAAGAGACAATATGACAGATAGTGAAGATCTCTGGTTGTCTAGCTTTGAAATGTATGCTTTCTTATGTCCCGTTCTGTTCTGTTTTGTTGTGTTTAATTTTACTCCCTTTTCAAATAAAATTTAAAAAAAAAAAAGAAGTTTGCTGATCTATGAGAAAAAATTCTCAGGGTCTAAAACCAAACTAGCTTGTGCCAGCTCAAGTGATCTGGCAAGGAGGAAAATGCACTGAAAACAGAAGGTGATCAGACAGTGTCCCAAGCTCAAGGCTAAGGACCCCAGTGGAAGACTGAAGATTGGAGAAACCAAAACACATTCCCAACCCTGGGCTGCCTACAATGTCAAGAAGGTCATGTTCTTGTTGCCCAGCCTCCTTCGTATGTAGGAATGGTTGCCCTTTGAACTTAGCATGGCCTTCTGGAAGTTCTGTGCTTTTCCTACTTAAAAAGTATGTGAGGATGTAGTGGTTTGAGCCACAGCAGCCATCTGGCCATGAAAGGAACTCAGAAGGTTGCTGGAGCCTCCGCCCTGGCATACTGAACAAACACCAGTAATTACCTGTCTTTGGGCCTTTTGTTTCATAGAAAAATAGTCCCTATTAATTTAAACTGCTGTGATCTGGCTTTTCTTTTATTGGAAGCTTGATGTGTTTATATCAGTCAGCTTTGCGTTACTGTAACAAATACCTGAGATAATTTAAAAGGAGGGAAGGTTCATTTGGGGGTCATGGTTTTGGAGGTCTTTGGCCAGTCATTTGGGCCTGTGCTTTGGGCTTGTGGCAGCACTGTACAATCTGGTAGGTGCATATGGTAGAGGAGACCTGTTCACTTCATGGTAACCAAGAAGCAGAAGGAAAAGGACAAGAAGGGGCCAGATGCTAACATCTGCTTCCAGAGCATCCCTATAACCTCGCTTTCTTCTCCGAGGCTCACCTCCTAATAGCATCAAGGGTTGGGGCCAGGCCTCTGACACATGGGCCTTGGAAAGATATTCTAGATCTCAACTAGAGCAGCAGTCCTCATTGATTTAAGGCCTCCTCTTTCCACATTCTATCTCGCTAAAATGTAAAGGTATAAAAAGGAACAGACACTGGACCAACAAGGACTGACTCTTCTACCTCAGATTTCTCTAACTTAAATACTGTGGCAATGCCCAGGAGTCTTCCATGCATCTTTTCGGTTGCTCCTCAGAGATGGTGAGGCCAGGGTTCTCGCTGAGCTTCAGCAATTCTTACGGACACAGTGACAAATGAAGCAAGATCCCAAGGGCTTCCAATCAACCATTGTGAAAAGAGGGGAAGGAAGGGAGTTGGGGGAGGCAGCATAGCAGAATGATAAAGTAACTAAGCCTATGATTTTCTGTAGGCAGAGATGAAAGGCTTCCTTAAAAAACAAAATTTCTAAATGGCTCGAATGAGAGCACAATAATGAAGAGAGGAATGGTACCCTAGTTTCCTTTTCTCTTTTTGTAAGACAAGCCTCAGTCCAAAAACTCAATCTGCTGTCACTTTGAGAAATTTCTCCCAGGGAAGGAAATTGAAGATAGCAAAAGAATAAGTTCAGTCCCTAAATGTGACAATGTAAGATTTACAATACTTATTTTTCCAAATCATTTTCATTCCATCTGTGCTCACCAGTGATGTTGGCGAATGTTCTGCACATCTAAAATGTACCTTTCCAGCAACATGAACTCGTGTTTGATCCAACAATTGGGTACCATCACCTGGCCACACCAACACATAAAATTATCTGTCATGTGAACGATAAAGGTTTTTGTAATTTTTATCTTCCTGAACATGAGCCCTCTGGAGCAGTAAAATTATGCTAATGGAGACAGTGGAATAGGGAAGGACCGTTAATGTTCACAGCAGGCTGGGTGGGGGGTAGATGAGTTTGGTTCTTAACTCTTGATGTTATAGCTTACACAGTATAGATTCCATGTTTATTATCATGGCATTTACATGGTGTGCATCTATTTCTGCAACTATTTAGAGCCACTTGTTTAACTTCATCCAGCCTGTTGTGTAAGTTCAGTTGGCACCCGGCACCCTTGTCCTCTAGCTCTGTGTGGGTTCTCGTGGCAGCCACTCCTGGCACAGTCCCTGGAGGGATGGGGGGCCCCGCTGGGGAGGAGTCCAGCGCCAGGTGCACCACTGTCACTAACTGCTAACTACTAACTGGGAAGGCAGGAGAACCAGCTGTCTGAGTCACCAAAGGACACAGAGTTCTGTGCCCTGAGTCCGTTTGTTAGATGTGATCATTCTGAGGTCAGTGACAAGTTTTACAGTTAAACCTTCTTTTCCATCAGTGATGTCCCAGGACCAGAAAACACACACTAAACCCAGGAGGCAAGTCCCATGCTGCATGCAGAAGGGTGAGCTGCAGACTCCATGCTTTCGGGGAAAGAAGGGGCTCAGATAAGTTCCCACAGTTTTTACCTTACTTGTGTTTATTCAAAGAAAATCATAGGCTTTATGTATTTTTTAAAATTTCCTGCTCTTTATACTTTTTTCTCAATTCCTGAGTATATTTTACTTTCATAACATGGAGAAAATAGAATGTGTTTTAGCTTGGTGTGCACAGGTAGTGTGGGAAATGGAAGAAGAGAAAGACTACTTGCTACCATATTTATATTAGGTAGGTCAAGTCTCAGGCTCCAGAGTTTGTGAGAGACAGACTGATAGACAGACTGACCAAGAAAGTAGCATAAGGAAATGGCTCCTGAGTTATGGAATCTGAGCAGTTCCAGCATCTGCAGTCAGCGAGCCGGACACACAGGAAAAGCACAGTGTAATTCTAGTCTGAGTCTGAAGGCCTGAGGACCAGGGAAGCCAATGTGAGTCCCATGCAACTCTGAATGCACAGACAGGAGACCAGTGTGCTGGCTCAAAGACAGGCAGAGAGAAAGAACACATCCTTTCTTACTCAACCTTTTATTTTATCTGGCCTTCAACAGATTGGATGAGGCCTACCCACATAGGAGCGAAGCATCTGCTTTGCTCAGTTTACCAATTCGAATGTTAATGTTATCCAAAAATACCTGCACAGACATCCCCAGAAACCCTGTTTATCCAAATATCTGAGCATCCATCCTATAGCCTGGTCAACCTGACACACGAAATTAACCATTCCAAGGGGTAACCTTGTTCATACTAGAGAAAGTGTTGTGGTGAGACTTAAATAATACAGATAAAGTGCTTAGGACAGTGCTGGACACAGAGTGGGCACAAAATAAAATATTTAGGAAATTGAGGAATGTTCTGAGCCCACCCCACCCTCCACTCCTTCCCTAATGTGTCCAGATCCCTCCAAGATCCTCAGCTCAGAGACTTCTTGGAAGGACTCACAGTGTCTAATCTTAGCCTCGCGAAGTTCCATGACGGTGAAAGGATACAAGGAAAAATCAGCACAGGGAAACCTGGCAGAAGTTTCCAAGAATTCTTCTCCATGGAGTTGCATAGGACTGGCTTACTTCCCTCAGCCACAAATAGTGACCCCATGAATGATATTCTAGGCCCAAGAATATTCACTAAAGACTCCAGGCCAGGGTTTCCCCTGGGGACTGGTTATATAGGTACCTGCTGCCTAGTACCTATCAAAAGTGCCAGACTCCCAGGAGGAAAGCCCTTATAATCCGTACTGTGTGCACCAATGGTTTAGACAGGGTGAGGCACTTACCAGGTGGGAGGAAAGCCTCCTGCAAGCCAGGTCCCCACAAGCCAGCCAACACCAGTCTCTCAAAGGACAGCACTGTCCCCTGTTAATCTCTTTCTGCATATCTGGATCTGTTCCTCATCCCCTGCAACCTGCTCCCCATCAAGAATCCTACTGGGGGATGAGGGGTGGGACCCTTCATAAGGGGGCAGGCAAATCTGTGTGGCAGAGTCCCTCATACATTTGAAACCACCTTCTCCTCTTGGGGTGAGTGCTCTGACAGTATTTCCTGCCTGCCCCAGTTCTCCCTGTCTCAGACCTTCCGTCTACACCCAGATCAGTCAGGCACAGTGGCTGGGTCCATTCAGTGTTGTCCCTGGGCTTTGGGAGTATGTGTGGAAGCCCGTAGGTCACCCCTCTGCCCCACTGGGGAGCAGCCATTCATCAGGTATTTCTTTGGCATTTCAGGGTCCATCTACGGGCCACAGAAATCACAGGCAGCAGGGCTGGAAGCAACACATAGCTGGGAGCACAAAGGGTGGATCAGTGAGTCAAACCTCGAAGTACAGGCAGGCTGGCTTCAATTTCTGGCCTCACTTTTTGCTACCTGTGGGCCCTATGTGTGCAAATTTTGTAAGATGCTAAACTCCACCCCATGTTTGCTGGGATTAAATGTGACATTCAATATAAAATGCTAGTTCCCTTTTTTCTGTTCTTAAAGGAATTCACACTCTCTTGGTCCCGTCAGTAGCTAAACTCTGAAGTTGCGGGCATCAGAGGCAGCTCTGTTGTGTAACTGTAACTCTGCTCACCCCAGTGATTGCTCACCCAGACAAGGCTCATTCTCACAGGAAAGGTGAATGCAAAGGGTCCCACAGAAATGCGAGAGCCCCCAAAGCTAGTCTTGAAAAGGTTGAAATAAGCTGACCATAATCAACAAGTATTTATCATAGTTCAAGTCCTGGGGCGGCAATAGCAGAGACCACAGGAGGAGGAGACTAGACAGGGCATCTTCGCTTAGGAAGCCCAGAGTCTGCTAGGAGAGAAGCCTCAGAAACTCGAAACTCGGCACAGTATACAATTGTGCAGAGTGGGGCTACATGCAATGCTGAGCAGAGAAACAGGTTCTGTGGGCGCTAAGGTTACAGTGAGGAAAAGGGCAGATGTTAACTGGGCCTCTATGCTCAGGAGCCTCTCGGGGCCCCGTGACCCCACCTCCTGCATGGTGCAGGCTTCCGGACTAGCTCCTGACAGATGGAAGACCAGAGAAGTCATGGGCTGTCCCCACACTGTAAACTCTAGGAAAACTGTGCCTCCTGTGGTGGGTCACTTCTCTCCTCGCTTACTTGCTCTGGGGGAAGCCAGTTACCATGTTGAGAGATGCCTAGAACGGGCAGGGGTATCACACAGCAAGGAAGAGAGAGAGACCTCCTGCCCACAGCTAGCAAGGAGCCGCACTGCCAGCGACCTGTGAGGAAAGGGATCTCCTGCTCACTGAAATGGGACCACGGTCCTGCCTGACACTTTTCAACCTTATGGAAGACCTTGACGCACAGGCACTTACCTTTGCAGCCTCTTTATTCCTGATCCCCAGTAACTTTTATTACTGTGAGGTAATAAAAGTTAGCTGTTTTAATTCACTAAGTGTGGGGTTATTTGTTGTGCACTGAGAAGGATGAGTAGAATTAAAAGGGGTGGGTGATGTGAGAAAGGAGGCAGAAGGGGACAGGGAGAGTGTTTTTTCCACTCACCTTAGGTTCTCATCTGATGTTCTATACTAAAATATGGATTAAGAAGACAAATGCAAGCAAGTTCACAAACAAACACATGGGCGCGCCCAAAGATGACTCAAAGAGGTGGCTCTTTGAGTCTCTTTGAGATTCAAAGAGACTCAAAGAGGCTCTTTGAGACTCAAAGAGGTGGCTCAGAATCTGGCAGATAACGTCTTTGTCAAAGGACAATAAACGTGTAAGAACATTAGGGCAGAGAATAATGGTTTGATGGACAAGCAGGGTAAATATAGAGGTACCAGCTGCAAAGAAAGGCTTGTTTAGTGATGTTTTAATGTGGCTCATAAAGGTCTAAAGTGGTAACTTCTGTCCTTCCTGGTAGAGAAGGGAGGAGGGACACGAGAGTCAATCTATATCCTGTTCTTAGATAAATGGAGAGCGGGAGTGTTTCCTGCTTTTTTGCTGCGTCTTAATTTCCTGCAGCAGAAAGTGACTTTTTAAAAGGAGGGCTATGTAGAACGACATAGTCACCAGTGTGACTTTTCAAGCCTGACTCAGGCAGTCACAAAGTCCTTGCCCCAAGGACTCCACTGGCTGGACTTGGGACGCAGCCTCTGGGGGCTGCAGTTAAGTCTTGGCTCCCATCTCTGTGTGCGGCTCTTCCCACGTTGCACCCCAGACATCCATCTGGGGCATCCACCAAGGGCATCTGGGCGCCTCCTCTGGGGCCTCTTTGGAAGGGGAGGAAACTTTGAGCACACTCACTGTTCCCCACTGGACTCAGTTGCTGGTACTTTTCCACTCTGATCCTCTGTCCCTGACCGTAGGGCCCATAGTACTGCCTGTGCCTTTGTTCCAGGCCCTCCACAATGAGAAGCGCCCAATCTGTGCTGACCAACTTGACCTGAACCTCTGCTGTTTAATGGGGAAAATGGAACAGAAAAGTAGGCCCTTTCTAGTCTGAGACTCTTGCTTACACCGTGGTAGCCAGCGCTTAAAAACTTAACTTTCTCAATTTTGGTTTGTTGCTTTAATTGGTTACTCCTAACACCTGGCCGCCCAGGGCGCCCTCTCTTTCTGCTCAGTTGATTTCCTGACAACACCAGGAAGATAAGAAAGGAGTAGTGTTGAAGGCCTAGGCTGGACTCCAGCTGGAAAAGAGAACAGCTCCAGGGAAAGCTCAGCTCATGGCTGGATAAGATGAGTTCCGGAAAGAGACCAAAACTCCTGGATGGACATGGGCAATCCAAAGTTCTCCTCATCTGCTATTTTCAGGAGCCAGTTCCTTCTGTGTTATTACAGCCCCTGTTATCCCATCTCCACCTGCCAGCTAGGAAGTCTAGGGAAATTAGGGCACATGTGACACACTGGAACTCATTTCCCTTCGAATTACAATGACAGTTAGCACCAAGTAGCTTTATGTTGGAAAGCTCAGAAAGGCTTCCTTGGGGCCAATTGATATAAATGTTTAAAAGGGTTTGTACAACTGAATTTCCAGAAAGCCTTCCAGCCCAACCTTTCAACAGCAGGCATATGTACAAGTTACCCAGAAAGATTTTTCAAAGGACTAAGAGAGCTCTCTGGCTTTTGAGAACTCGCTCCTGTTTATGGAACAAGACTTGTACTTGTGGACTGTACAAGATAATGTCCTGATTAGGAAAGTTGAGATTGTGAGAGACTAAATCCAATACAAACAAAGGACAGGAGAAAGGAGACTGTGAAAATCCATGCTGGCCAAGGGAGGAAAGAAAGTTAAGCAGAGGCTCAGGATACCACACTAAATCAAGAGTTGAAGCCCTCTCTCTTTCATCTTTCTGGGAAACAAAATTGCTCATGCTCATGTTTTATCCTAGCTAGGCACCATGGTGCAAGCCTATAATCTTAGCATTTGGGAGAATGAGTTTGAGTCCCCACTGGGCAACTTAGTAAAGCCCTGTCTCAAAAAATACAAAAAGGAGAAAGAATGTAGCTCAGTAGAAAGACCCTGGCCTCAATTCTTAATACTGAAAAAAAATCCTTTTTGCCTACTAGTCCTGCCCAAGGGCCACCCAGATGTGTGTGGTCATATGGTTCTAACAGGCACAACCAACTAACCACAAGTTTTGTGACCCTTATTCCAGTGCTGGAACCAGTGCTGGACCATCCCATTGGTAGATGGTCAGCCTACGAACAGAGCTCCTGAGAGCCAGGTGCCATGTTCCTAAGTTCTCTTCTAGTTGTGTCATTCTATGACTGTGGGCTTTTTCCTTAAAGAGAAAGGCTAGAAGAAAAAGATAGTGAGGAAGAAGACTCCCCATCACAGGAAGAGGGTATCGTCACTTTTTCTGAGATACTATGTTTATCACCATTAATCACCTTACATTTTTAGAAAACTAATGTGACATGGGAAGAATCAAGGTCTTAATTGTGAGGTACAATTAAAAACAACAAAGCCCACAGGAGACCACTGTCCCCGGTTGCAGTCTACTCTGGTGGCAATGGGAGAAAAGAGGCTGACAAACACTTTGCTTGGGACACCTGAAATGATGGCACTGCCACCATGTGACTAACCATAAAAATCTGAGGGCAGCTCCAGAGTTTGGCACCTCTTAGAACTGCTACTAAGAAGGCAGGGTTGCTCCTAAGTGGCTCTGGAGGTTAACAGGAGAACTGAGGGCTACAAGGATGGGACTGCAACACACTGATAATGAGGACAGCTTATGAGGGCCAGCTGTCACCATGGACCTCTGAACTCTTACTCTGACTCAATCTGAAACCTCAGTTTGAAGCCACTGAGCACCCTGACTGCTTACCTAGAAAAGGCAGGTCCCTGCCTCAGAGCTACTGTGACCACTTGACACCCGTCAGGACAGAGCTGCCATTCGTGACAAGCACACCAGACTCCCACGCAGAGTAAATTGGCTTGACCTTTAGGAAGAAAGGGAAATATGTCACCTTCCTAACAGATGATGGGAAGATGGCCTCTGCTATGAAGGGTGACCTCACTGCACAGCTCTGCAAGGTGGTAGAGAAAGGCGTGAGAAACACTGAGAATGAAAAATTGAGGTCAGAGAGAAGGCACACAGAATAAAGTTTAATTCCCATAAGCTTCTGCATTGCTCTCACAAGGCCCATTCTGTCAGGGTCTGATTTCTGTCCTTTCCTGCCAACCTTTCCTGGACATCTCATGGAGTTAGAAAGATAGCCGGGGTCTTTTGTGCCATTAAATTGGATTTGGCAAGGGAGTCAGCTATACTTGGCAGTTGGAGCCATCTAGGGGGACAGGATATAGGAACAGGTCTTTTTCTAAGCAGGTTTCTTGGTGGGCCTTTGCAGGGTTGAGGATAAACAGGGGGTTATCAAACATTTGAGCACCTCCACCCATTGCCCTACTCATGAATGAGCATTGACCTTCATTCAGAGAGAACTATGGGACCCAGCTCTGGTGAGATGCAATAGTATTGCTTTTAAAAACAGTCTTTCTAGTCTGGGGGACACTTGTTCCTCTTGACCAGAACAGTGCTTAGATGATAATGACAAATGGAAAGCAATTGTGTGATGAGAAAGAAGATTGTCTTGGGTGCTTGTGTCTCGAGGCAGGTGACATTTCAGTCAGCTAACACTCAACTGAGGCCTTGCTGGTTCCTTTGACCTGGCTGCATGATATCCTGAAGGTAGAAGACAGGGTACAGTTTCCTTGAGCTAAGTTCTTCCGGCTGGTGAATGGTCATCAGCTGTCAGGATAGGGGCTGAGGGCCAGGAAGTAAGAAGACTTCTTCCTTTCCGACTGCACAAATCCTCTAAGGCACCTCTCCTGTAAAATATCCTGACTTCAACCTGTTGATCTGTCCCTCCTTCAGTCTCTTAATGGAAGTATTGTGCCAACACGTAGAGGGAGCACAGGTCTGGGAAGATGTCACCTAGCAATCAGCCAGTGCATTGAGACTTGGGGAGTGCACAGAGGTGGCAGTTCATTGAGATGGTAGCTCACAGACAAGGGAACTCACGCTCAGCAAACTGAAGTGACTTACCAAAGGCTTCCCAACCAATGAGCAGCAGACGGGGGCAGGACTGAGAGTCCCTCATCCCGCAGTCTCTCTGTCACATAGCATACCCTTCAGCATCTTTTCATGTGTGCCTCATCTGAAGGATTTATGGATGGAGCACCCCAACCTTAGTGAGTAGGTAAGGGGGTGCCAGAGACTCAGGGCCTCCTGCTGTTTCCCATGAAGACTAGGGTGAGAGCGTTGCTCACAGAGGCCCCAAGGAGCCCCGATTAAGGGGCCCTCCCCTCCTCATCCTCACTTTCTTTTGCCCCATTTTGATGTGATTGCCTAGGGTTAGTGCTAGTCTTGGTGCCAAGCTCATGCTAAAGACCATAGTCTCAGAAGACATGGCTCCTTTCCCATCTCCCAGTTACCATGGGCATGGGGGAAAGTTCCCATGCTTAACATCTACTTTATTGTATTTCTGGGATTTTATGAGTTATCTCTCCATACTACAGAAGGAAAAGCTGTCACAGCCTTCCTTTCTGGAAGGAAAAGAATTTACTAGTTTAACCCAAAAGAATGCAAGAAGAATAGTTAACTTTCAGGGATTACCTTCAATAGGCCAAGTAAGGACTTTACATATATTAACTCAATCCTCCAGCAACTCACAAGAAGGACATCATCACCAACTCATTTTACAGACAATGAAACAGGCCCACGTTTGTGAATCTGTCCAAGGTCACAGAACTGGTAGACAGCAGAGCCGAGATTTAAATTTGGGCTTTCCAGTTCCAGAGTCCATCTGCTTAACCACGACTCAGCAGTTCCTTGAAAGCCAACACATGAGGCAGTGTAGTAATAATAACACACAATTCTGTAGCCGAGCCCACTGTTGCAGGTTCCTCCATCCCAAAAGGCTATTAGAGTAGCGCGGGTCCTAAAGATCATCCCAACACTAATGAATCTGGATCAGGTGAAGACCTTGTTCTTAACTTGGGGAGATGAAAACAGCTAACCCTGCTGAGCACGTGCTATGTGTCACTGATTTAGTGCTTAGTGCTTTGTATGAATCATGTCACTTACTCTCTACCACTGTTCAGTGCGGGGAGTATTCTGCACTACCCAAATGAACATCTCCAAAGCTCCACAGCCCACGCCCTCACTGCCATTGTACCTTCCACTTCCTAAATGCCATGCTGAGCATTAATTTGGTAGCTCTGGAGAAAGAGTGAAAGATCCTATAGATCAAGACCATCTCTCAAAGACCACCGTCTCTCGCCGGTGTGCTGATTTGTCCCACTCCTCTTCTTGTCTGCTTTGTTGGCAGTGTATGTGTGCACGTGTGTGCAAAGTTCAGCACTGACTACATGGGTGAGTCTGATCCTCCCTATGACTGTGACCTTGGGCAGCAGTATAAGCCAAGAAGACATGAACAATGTGGGGGGAAGGAGGCGTTGACTGAAATCCAACAGTAGTTCTCTTTGGACTGTGGTTAATTGCACGTGGGCAGAAAGGAGAGCAGCGGTGCAGGGAGGATAATGTCACGGTCAAGTGTGAGGCTTCTGGAACCGGACTCCCAGGGTTCTAACTCCCGAATCTGTTACTTATCACCTGCACGACCTTGGGAAATTATTTATCATTTCCTTACTTATAAAATGAGAATGATAATAGTATGTACTTCACAGGATTGCATAGGGAATAAAATGATATGGTGTTTATAAGGATCTTAAACACTACACAGCACTTGGTAAGTGCCACATGTTTGTTCAGGCAGACGGACAGCAGAACACCCCTCCAAGCCCTCAGTGTCTTTGGTGGTGTTGGGGGGTGGAGGGAACTATGAACAGGGCCTGTGTGTTGGGAGGGAAGCGAACCAGCTGTGCTTGGGTTTGTGCTGTGACTCCAGAAAGAGGAAGAGTTCAGGAAGGACAAGTTTCCTTGCCGAACTCACCCTTGGAGTCCCATTCTAACCGCCGAGGAGAGAAGTGTGCTGCTCGGGGGGCTGCATCTCTCACAGGGACTGACACAGCTGGAGGGTGCAGCCGACCCCTGATAAACACACCTTGAACCACTCAATTCAGGCTCTGGAAGTCTGTCCTCTGGTGATATTTCTAAAGCCATTTCCCTCACTCCCCCTTTGGCAGCTGTGCTATAGTCACCACTTCCTTATGGCATTCCCATTTTCCCATGTTCAGTCATCTCCTTATCACCATGGGTTCAAATCCTGCCCCACCTTCATGACTGCCTCAAATGTTCCATGATCCTTTCATCTGGAAGCAGTTTCCATTGCTCTAAATCCACACCACTTCTTACTTCACCTATTTATCACTTTTCTGGTGTGTCTTATAATTACTTATGAGCATAAATTACTTTTCCCTCTACAAAAATGTAAACTTGTTAAGCTAGTATTTGTCTAATCTCTTTGTATCTATTTCAGGGCATAGAAATGATCCTCACATATGCCAGGCACTGAGCCCGGGATAGGGGAATGGACAGCTAAGCCCTCTTCATGCTGAACCAAGTTTCCGTAGGGAACCCTTTCTCTTTACCAGAAGACACTTTAGCCCCAGGATCCACATTTGCTCATGAAGTAAGGAATGAAACTGAGACTCTAAAGTCTTGATTTTGGTTGTCTTGACATATGCATTGGGCAGCTGCAAGCGGAGACGAGGTTATAGAAGGCAGAGAAGAAGATATCTGAATCCAAGATTTATCAGACATCCTCTCTCTCAGCCAGTACTCAAATCCAATTTCCAGGATTCTCAGGTAATATGTATTGTTCTCTGCTGCTATAGATTAGGAAATGCCATTCAAAAGTAGAAACATCTCCCCATATTGAGATTACTTACCAGTTGCCAGAGGCACTCAGTTTACAGTTCAGAGCTGAGTGGACAAAGAGGGCACTGTTATTGAGTATCAGCTGTGTTCTTACAGGAATAAATCACCTACCTACAAAAGAACTGTGTGAGATATCCATTTCCCCCCATTTTATAGATGAGAATACCCAAAAAGATAAAGTAACTTGCCCAAAGACACATAGCTAGAAGTAGCAAAGCATGGATTTAAACTTCACAGTAACAGTCAACTCACACTCTTTTCACAAAACAGTACAATGTTATGCTCTTCATGAACTCTTACTGCCACCTAAGAAAATTATGTACTTCTTTGTAGTTAGGCCTTGGATACTTCATTGCCTAAATGACCTCTTGTGGGATACCTCCACTGTATCAGTCAGGGTCACTTACCCTAATTGTGATAACAAACCACTGTTAGGATCCACGTGGAAAAATAACTAAAAGTTTACTTCTCACTGGTATCATAGTGTAATGCTTTGGGGCAATTTTCTTCCAATCAGTGACTCAGGGATCCAAGTTTCTTCCAGCTTTAGACCCTTCACTTTTACCATAGAAGGGGAAGAAAGTGGGCATGGGGGTTTTATAGCCAAGATTGGAAATATCACATATCATCTCACTGGGTAGGAACAAATAAGAACCCTACTGCATAGGAAAATGGAGAAAGTGTGTCCATGGAAAAGAAATAGGGTTGGCAGACATTCATCAGTCTTTGGCTGGTACAATGCATTATATTGTTTATGGTTCCCACAAGAGGCAGAAAGCACACCTAGCTGCAACTTTGCATTTAATCAAGATACTATTTACACAAGTATGAACAGGATTAAGGTTGGATCCTAAGAAGGATTTTGAGGCATCCAGAGGCTACCAACAACCGGAAGCCTCTACCACCCTAGTCCTCAGACAGGAGAGGAAACTGTGTTCTCAGAACCCAGTAAGATCTGGAGCTATGGAGGAAGTGCCTCTGGATAGAACCTGTTTTCTTAACAGGATTCATTCACTGCCAGAGATGCAACAGACACAGGCAAGGAATGGAGGAAGAAACACCCTGACCTTTGTCTTTCTGCACTGCATCTCCTGCCAGTGTTTTTCTATGGTTTCAGTCAATTGAAAGCCAGAAGGAAAGAGAGGTTGGGTGATGCCATCCATAATGGTCAGCCTCCAATGGCACAGAGAATGTCAGACAACAGATCTTGGGGTAAGGTTTCAAAGGGGCGACTAGTGAGCACATTAACCATTCTATCTGAACACCTCCCCTCCCTGGGAAGCATCACATCTTTATTTTTGTGTGCCTTCCCCCAAAGCTCTGCTTATCTAGATTCACTTATTTGGCCCAAATGGGTATCCTATGTCACACACACACACACACACACGCACGCACGCACATGCACACACGCACACGCACACGCACACACACACATGCCCTGGTCCTGCAGAACATTCATAATGTAATGGAGTAGAATGCAGAATTATTGGGCCGGGGATTTAGCTCAGTGGCACAAGCACTTGCCTGGCAAGTGTGAGGTCATGAGTGCAATCCCCAGTACAAAAACAAACAAACAAACAAACCAATAAAATGGAGAATTATCATGAGTTTTAGTCTTTCTTAATATGATTGCATGTATCTCAAATACAGAACCCAACAGAATACTGTATTACAGCAACTTGTGTTTCTCTCTGTAAGTCCAGATCTCTCTGTGAGGACAGAGGAGAGGACGCAGGCTGAGAGGTCTTAACACTCCAGGCTCTGAATAACAGACAGCCCTTCACTCCTTTCCCCTGTCTCTCTGTCTGTCTGCTACTGCACTCTTGTCTTTGTCTACTTTTAGCAACCACCTCCTGGAACCTGCATCAGACCTCGGTCTGTGCTGATTGTGATTAATGGTGCAGATCCGTTAATCACAGGAACTCACCGCTCTTGCAGGGCTGGAGGAAACAGCTGCAGTAATTACAGCGAATTTCTGGAATGGAGACTAATGGTGCAGGTTCAGATCTAAAATGCTTTTGATCCTCTTCATCATTAAAATACCATTAAAGGTACAACACATATATTACCACACATCAAATCTACATTGAGGTAAAACGAAATGAGGCTGGTAGTTGCTCCCAAGGCCATTATTCCCATTGTGCATGGGCATGTGACACCCCTTGTGGTTCCACAAAAGGCTCTTGCTGACCCTGATCATGTCCATTTGGGCCACTCTGGATAAGCACATTGTACATGTCATCCTAATCGGACATCTACTTTGGTGACTACCCTGATTTAAAATGACTTTCAAGGACTTGCCCTCTACTTTACAGGTCCTGCCAACAAAACTCACAGGGCTTGAAAGACCACAAATGTTTGTGACAGTAACAGTGAAAGGATCGGCACAACACAGGAAGAGAAGCAAAACCACAATGTTGTTTAAAACAATAAAATTGAGACTGCAGACCATCCAATAGAATGCTTTACATTTAATAGGCATCCAACTTGTATCAGTGGCATTAAGAATTTAAACCATGGAGCTGGGCATAGTGGCACATGCATGTAATCCCAGCACTCAAGAGGCTGAAGCAGGAGGACTGCCACGAGTTCGAGGCCAGCCTGGGCTACAAAGTGAGTTCAAGGTCAGACTGAACTGCATAGCAAGACCTGTCTCAAAAAACAAATAGACAAACAAAAAACAATAACAACAAGAAAAAATTAAGCCATGATCCAAAGGAGTCTCTCTTTATGTAATTCCTGTAGGTGTAGTGACTGGGTCATTCTCACAGGCTTAGGTCTAACTACATCCCCCTAACTGTCACTGAGGAATGTCTCCATCCAGAAAACCTGATGTTAGCTAAGCCCTCTTCACCCCTTGCATCCATATTCCAAATCACCTTCTAGGACTCAGCAGACTACAAGACCCATATCCCCACTATAGCCCCTGACATTGTCACTAAGTTAGACCCCCAGGTTTGAGGTTAGGTGACAGCACAACAGAATTCTGTTTCCAGGTCCTCCATGTTGGTAAAAAGGATAGAGAAGTATTAAGGCAGGAGATTTCTCCAGGGAAAAGTGTTGGGGATGGGAGACAGTGCAAAAGTAAATAGCGACTTGGAAAGAGAGTGTCACAGAGGAGACAGATCATTAAACACATGGCTCATGGTTTATCAGTGCTTAGGGCCTAGACAAGAATATCACCAAAACCAGGCCAGACATGATCACCAACATCCCCCAAAAAGAAGTAGGTACCAAGACTGTAACCACTACAGGTGTGAGCCCAGCTTTGGTGTCTTACAGCCCCCTCATCTTCAGAAACTGAGGCCAAGATATGACAAGTGCCAATGGGGAGGGTGATGATTAGCACCCCAGAAGTGATGTGGAATAGGCAGACCATCCTGGTATCTGCAGCCACTTTCACTCTCACTGGTCTTAAATTTTTACCAGTGGAAGACTGGTTAAGTAAATGCTGATAAGCTATACATTAATTTAATATCTGTGTATAATTGTGTTAACTTTATATTATTATGACAAATACTTGAGATGATCAATTTATGAAGAGAAAAGGTTTATTTTGGCTCAGGGTTTGGGGAGTTTCAGTTGATGACCAGTTGGCCTCACTCTTTCAGACCTATGATGAGAAGTGCATGGTGGAATGAAACTGCTTGCCTCATAGCTGTGGAGTGAAGGAGAAGAGAAAGGGGCTGGGGCCCCACTGTCTCCTTTCAGGGCGCACCTCCAATGACCTGACCTCTAACAGCGGCTTCCTAACATTCCCTTTCCCAATTTAACCAACATTTGTGTAATTCTCTGTATTAAACTATTTCTCCTTGGGATACCAAGGACAGCTTTTCTCTCCTGACCTTCTAGTACCAAAACTTTAGATGAGAAACTTGACCCTTCGGAAAATCAGGAAAAATCCTTTTTACTTCCCACGCAAACATATCCCCAATAAAAGACCTATAAAGCCAGTGTGCTTGTGTGATTTGACTGTCCATTATACAGGTCACTTTTAGGGTGCACTGTACTTGTGTTGAACAAATATATAACTTGTGCTGGACCTCTGACTCGCAGTGGGGATTAGTGATACACCCATATTCTAGTGGGAAAGATAGCTAAAATAATCAGTGACACAAGTCACTGGTTGGTGACTGCCAGTTGAGCTAAGTCTCTCCTATGTCCTATCAAAAGCATATACAAAGCAAACTTCGCCTGTCTTTAAAAGGCTCCCTCCCTTTATGAGTTAAGTATATTTTTCCACTTTCTTCCAGGATAACTTGTACATACATACCCCCAGTATAGCCTTTAAAAATAAAAACCAATTATATCAATATGACCTATCTTCATAAGACTATGATTTCTTTGATACCGAGCCTGATTCCCTCATCAATCTACTTATCTAGGTGCTTAAAAATAAGCCCACTTCATACAAAATTTTTAGAGTAAATAAATGAAATAAATGACTCTCTGCATCTGTTGCTCTGTTTTTAGCAGCTGAATTCAGGATTGTATGCTATTTCATCTTAAAACGGAGTTCTGTTTATATCCTGGAGGATAAATGGTAAGGGCCACATTAAGTTCCTTAACATTTAGGCAATGAACTCTTACTAGAGTCATGAAGTACCACATGCTTCTCTTTTCCAGAACATAATGCATTATGTTAATGCGTTTATAATCATGTAAGAATCATGCTATTATGAATAATGCTGCAGTGACCGTGAGAGGACAGATATCCCTTCAAGACACAGATTCCATTTTGTTTGGTTATATACCCAGAAGTAGGACTGCTTGCTTATAAAGTAGTTCTATTTTAAATTTGCTGAGGACTTTCCATACAATTTTCCATAATTATTGTATCAATTCACAATCCCATCAATGATATACAAGGGTTCCTTTTTTCTGCATCCTCTTCAACACCTACTATCATTTGATTTTTTATAATAGCTTTCCTAAAAGATGTGAGGTGATAGTGCTTTGATCTAATTTTACATTATATCTATATAACGATCAGTAGTTTTAAGCACATTTTCACACTTCTGTTGGTCATTCACATGCCCTTCATTCATTTTAAAATTAGGTTATTTAGCTTTTTCACTGTTGAGTTATGTGAATTTGCCAGTATATTTTTGTATTAGCCCCTTATCAGATACACAGTTTCCAAAGTCCTTCCAGTACCACCACGTTCCCACTAATCCCTCACAAATGATCCAGGGAACACTGCTCTGCTGTTTCAGGCAGACATACTGGGAATTGCCAACTACCCTAGCTTATTTGTTTGGGACCAAATGGGAACAAGGGTGGTAGAGAAGAAAATAGGTGCGGTGATGTGTGAGGATTTCTGGGCCACTGAACATATCCAGTCTCCACTAACACTTGCTTTACTCCTTGCCTTTGCAGTATTAATCAGACTAACCTATTATGGCTTAAATCCTTTTTTTTCCTGATGGGGGAAAGTTTCTTTTTATTTATTTTTTATTTTAAAAAAGCAAAACAGAAAAAAGGATAGAAATGATTCAGAATGTCAAAAAATAGTAGGAAATTAACACTAATTAATATATTGCATATTGTTATCTTTTAGTTGTTTAAGTTACAAGATTTAAGCACAAAAAATGATCAAACAATCAAACAACGAAAGCACAAACTATTCTGGATGAACTAACAGAGATTAATAGTATAGCTATCTACTATATATATATATATATATATATATATATATATATATATGCATATACATACATACATACATACATACATACATACATACATATAAAAAGCCAATGTTTTATCAAAGACTTTTAACTAGATGCTTGAGATATATTTCTCTGAGGTACCTAGCATATCTCAAATCTGTGAATTGGACCAATGGTGAGAAGGTTCTAGGAGGCTCCAGGATGGAGGCATCAACTCCTGGGTAACTGATGAAATCTTAGACAGCCTTGTTTCTTTGAGAATTGGCTTTGTGTTATAGTTCAAATGGAACTGTCTTGAAATATTTGTTGGAGACACTCCAGATAGAAGGGTTGGGACAGAAAGTCTTGAGAGTAAGAGACAAAAGAAGTAAGAGAGTGAGGTGTGAGGATTTTCTGGGCTACTGAATATAGCCAGTCTCCACTGACACTTGCTTTACTCCTTGCCTCTGCATTATTAAATTATTAATCAGACTAACCTCTTATGGTTTAAATCCTCTTTTTTTCTGATGGGAGCAAGTTTCTTTTATTTATTTATTTTTTAATAAGAGAGCTGCAGGAATGTACCAAGAAAGAAGAGTTTGGGGCAGGCATCCTTTTAGAGGGCCTCAAGGTACAGTATATTTATCCTAGAAATACAAAGCATGCTGATGTGTGCCCTTTTGCTAAGATAAAGCCCTGGTCTCCGAGAAGCCTCTGTCAATTTTGAACTCTCCTTGGAAGATTAGAACAGAATCCAAGCATAAATCCTTGGGACCTGGAGACCTTTCTTTCCCAGCCAGGCCATGAGGTGAGCTATTGGGCACTCACTTGCCCCCACACTCGGCTAGCTCACTTGGGCGGATGCCCAAAGAGGGGCAGCTTTGAGGCATCTACTCTGACGACAGCTGCCCTTCGTCATGATTCCTCTTCCTTCATTCTCAAGTTTTCCTGCCCTTTCTCCTGTTCTGCTGCTTGCTAGTTGTGTGCGCTCTAATATTACTTACATTCTCCGAGGTTCAACTTCTTCACCCTTAAAGTACTGTATCTTAATACTTCACACGCAAGATCATTGTGAAGAGTGAGATTGGTGTGCAAAGCACATAGTACACACTCAGTAAATGGTGACTGATGCTGCTGACACCAGACACGTGAATAAAATAGAAAGGTCTGTTTAGCCATAACCAAACATGGCCTTTCTAGAGGGTCATGGCCCCAAGTCATAAACAGGTCATTTTGGGTTAAGCTGAGAACCAGTGCAGAAGTGCCTGCTGGCAGTTTCATCTGCCCACCCCCACTTGTTCCTTCTCCATATACCATATGCTACCCTGCACAGCAGCATCTCACATCCTTTTGTCTCCATGCTGTTTCCCTAAGAAAGCAGCTGAAGACGCAGATGCTGTGGCCCCTTTGAGCACAGTCTAACTGCCATGCCCATAAGTGCTCAGCACTGTGCTGGCAGATGAGACAGTGGGGATGGGTAATGTTTAAAGCTTTGGTTATATTAATAAGGAGACATGGCCAAGAGATAAATAAGCCGACTTAGGAAAAAACAATATTAGAGAGACTACTATGGAAGAATAGAGATAAGAGCAAGGCAGAGAGGTGTGGAGGAGTGATGGGGTGCTGGGTGGAACACGGAGGTGGGGGTGTGCAGGTTTGGCTTGCTTCACTGAAAGGCAGCAAGGACCATGGAAAGCGTGCAAGCCTACAGGTCAGGTGCAGGATGGATTTTACCTCAGACACAGTGCACTTGAGCTAGTGCAAGTGTTTAAACCTGGCACCCTTGTATATAAAAACCAAAACTAACCAGAATATGCCTCAT
Organism: Dolichotis patagonum; assembly: GCA_004027295.1. Lineage (NCBI taxonomy): Eukaryota > Metazoa > Chordata > Mammalia > Rodentia > Caviidae > Dolichotis > Dolichotis patagonum. Next base: position 76,893 of record PVJX010003982.1, read on the forward strand.
TCCACTGAGAATGAATGGCAGGAGCTGCACAGTCCTCAGTGTGGCAAGTGCTGTCCTCTGCTACTCTCAGTTCCACAGTGTCTTAGCCACAAGTTCCACAGACTCCCTGGACCCAGCCCAGACTCTTCGCTTCATCCTCATCTTTGGCGAACAGAGGAGCTGAATCTCTGAGAAGCCAAACAGATAGGAAGGCCAGGAGGAAATGGACAGGATTATCCCTGGACATAGACAAATATCAACGCTGCTTATTCATTCACTATGACTGCCGTGAACACTTACCAGGAATCAGGCCCTTAGGAAACAAAGATGAATGAAATGTGGACCCTCCTTCCAAGGAGTTAGGAGAGAGAGGAAGATGAGATAGAGATGATAGAGATACAGAGATAGAGGGGGGCACACTACCTAAAAATTTGCTTTATTTTCCCTACTACCTAGCTGATTTGGGGATTGGACAAACAGGTCTTCGGCTTCTGAGAAGACTGCTGTGAAAGTTTAGAGTAGAATAAAAAGTTCTGCTTAGAAGAGTCAGGGAGGTCCTTGAGCAGAATAACAATGAAGATGGAACTAACATTTACTGAGTACCGCATTTTAGGCACCAGGAGTTTCACACTCATTCATTCTGGTGCATGTGTTAACTCATTCTCATAACCACCCTGGGAGAGAAACAGAAGTATTCATATTATGAGAATTTTCATATTTATAAGGACAAGGTCACATAGTTTGAAGTGGCAGAGCCAGAATTTGAAGTCAAAGTCTGATTCTGGATCCCACACTATTAACACCTATGCCAAATTGCCTTTTTTGAAGAACGAATATTGTGCTCAGGTCTCTCCCCTCCACTGTAACTCCCCAAACTGAGATTCTGTCATCTGTCCAGTCATGTTGTGTTCATTTAGTATCTACTCCACAGAAAACTGGAAAACCCAGTACCATGTAACTTGTGAAGGGGGCAGTTAGCACAGCTCCTTACTTCTCCAATGAGTTGCTTTGCTGTAGTTCTCTTTGGCTCTGGAGACTGGAGACTGAGATGTTGGGACTTGGGGAGAGTTACCTCGACTTCTTTCCCACCTGTGCTCTAGGTGGACAGCAATGGTGGAATCTCAGAGGTTCAAGAAACAAAAGGGGTCAAAATGTAGTGCTCCAAAGGATCTGTTCTCTCAGGAATGGGTCACTTCTCCAAATGTAATGATATAGACTACACAAAGTGGAAGTGCTCTGATAGAAGTGGGGTTGGGGCATTTAGAGTCCACACATTTAGTATTCTCTGTATTTTCTTTCATTTCCAATGACTTTTAAAGCCTCTCCACGGAATAGTCTGAAAATCACTGTCAGAGGTAAAAAACACTGGCAAAAAGGTTGGCAGTGAGTGCCTCCTTCTCAGCTCTGCAGGCTGTTGGGGTAGCATCTGCATCAGGTGAGTGGGATCAGAAAGCAAAGGAGTGACTGATGACTGTGGTCCGTTGAGGGGAGAGATCCACATTTCTATGACTCTGCTCTGATACATGCCCTGGGCTGCCTGGAAGAGAGAACAGAGGCTCTGTGGTAGGGTCCAGTGAGGGATCATGAAGAGCAGGCCAGCTGGAGAACATAGGGGACTGAAGGGATGTAGGTGGATCAGATGACAAATATTCAAATATTTTCTCCCTGTGGCAAGTGCAGGAGAGAGTAAGGTTGGGTAGAGATAGAAGAGAATTAAATTAGAGAAGAATCCTTCAGAGTGAGTGAATGAAGCCTGTCAGGACACCATCATTAAACTCTGTTTACTAGTCTACCCTGAACATGGATAGATTCTGGACCCTGCCCTGATCTGCATACTCCTCCCCAGAGTGGGCTAGGGAGGATGCCCAGCACAGCTTTGTTATATGATACATAATGTCCTCAGATGTTTCTTCATGTCAGTCCTCATCCCTCAGGGCAAAACCCAAAATACTGCAGTAGTGTCATGGCTTGGAAGCCAAAGTGCCTGGCTTTGACTCTTGGCTCTGCCACTTACATTTGTTTGACTTAAGCAAATTACTCATTTCCTGTTTCCACTTCTATAAATTATAACAATGCTGGTTTCTTCCTCATAGGTTTGTTGTAAGGATGAATGAGCTAATACATATGTTAACACTTAAAACAGTACCTAACATACAGTAGTTATTCAAAAAGTGTTACCTTTATTATCATGGACATTTTTTTCAGCTTCGGAGATAATTCATTCACAGTTTTAGATTTCTTAAAAAGTCAAACTACAGATGGCCTCTTTCCATGTCTAAAGTACATGGGTTTGAAACTGTTTTGAAATTTGATGGTGCATTACTGTAATTCCAGCATTTGGGAGGCTGGGTCAGAGGGATCAACATCGTGATACTCTGCTTTTTTAATCAAACAAACAACCCCTCAACCTTCCCAACCCCCCAAAAACCACACAACAACCAAACGAAAAACTTGATTTGCCAGATGAGCAATTCAATACTGTACTTAATATATGAGTCACATACAGGTCTATTGTAGGTTGATTAACAGAAGGAAGGCATGGTTCTGCTCCATCAAACAAGGCAGAGGTCCTGGTTCTTTCACTTGGGCTTCATTATTGCCTGGGTCACAGTGGTAGCATACCTACGGCATGCATGCCACAGTGGACTGTTTGTATCATTGAAAGCTCTAAAATGTTTGCCATCCCTGGAGCTTAGAGTTCTTTACTAGATCCACTCTGGCTTAGTTACTCTTGCTTAATTACCAAGGATTACTCTTACATCACTTCTGATCATATTCCATTGACCAGAACTTAAGTCACATGTTGGACTACAAAACACATGCTCTTGGAACACTGGCCAGTCTTTCACACATCTTTCAGTATTTTGCTGTACTTAATTCAGATAGTAATTTATAAAACTTTATTATGAAAACCACTGAACGAATATAAACCTGGATACTATGACAAACCTCCATGACCCATCACTGGACTCAGTTTTTACAGCAAGGTTAGATTTGCTGGCTTCCTCCATATTTCCACCCAATTTCCTACTTCCACCTAGTCTACTCTGAAGCAAATCTAAGATACTTAAACATTCAATCTATAACTGTTTCAGCACGGTACATTAAAAAATCTTATGTGTCAGATGCTGTGTGTGCACTCAGAATATAATAAGATACAATTTTTGTCCTTAAGGAGTTGTACAGTAGGGAGCTTTTAGAGTAAAACTTACTGAGATAAATCAAAGTAAATCACTGCGTGAATAGCAAACACAATTCTTGTTATTTGAGAGGAAAATACTGACCTGCAGGATGGGCTGAAAACAAACAAACATAAAACAAAACCTTGACACAACTGAGGTGACAATAATTAATAGCCCTGTCTTACCAGTGAGCGTCCTGAAGCACTGTCCCTGTTCCCTGAGTACCTGTCCCTGGAGCACCGTTGTGGCTGAGGAGCTCTGGGGAGCATGGGCTCACCTGTCAGTTGAGAAGCCTGAAAATGAAATGCCTACTGAGAGGTGGAGAGAGGCCCTTTCTGATCCATTCAGCTCCTAAAGCTTCCACTAAGCACTGGCCTCAGGCTTTCACTCTGTCTTTTCTGGGAAGTGGGAAGAGTAAGTGGCCTCTGGGAGTTAAGAGGCAGAATCTTAATAAAAAGTGTGTTGACAGCTTTGTTGCCCCCAAGCTTTCTCTAATCAGAGCTCAGGACACTTTAATGGGTCACTAACCTTGCCCCAGATGTCCTGCTACATATCACCACCATTGCAGCAAGCCAGAGTCAGGAATAAAACTGTCTGCATCTCCTACCTCCTTCAGCTCTCATCACTCTCAGGAAACCTGGAGTGTGAAATTCAAATGCAACTGAGTGGGCTGAGAAATTATACAAGGCATCATTAGGTAAAATTAAAGCTTCATATTAGAACAATCTTCACTTGTCCCACCTGCCCATCTATTTCATGATAGAATGTGTGCAGTTTAAGGATCTGGAAATACGAAATGCTAGTTCCAAAACTGTTGGACGATGGGGTGGAGGCAAGATGAATTGAAGATCATGGTTAAGAAATTCACCCTGAGAGTGAGCCTGGATAATAAATTTCAAATAATCAAATATTCTAAGGATAAATGGACTCTGGTCTCACACAGTTTGGTGCTTCAGAAGGGCAAGACTAATCAGAGGCTGGAAGAAGCCTTTAGAATTAGGTAGTCCTGAACAATTCACTCAACTGCTCGTTAGCCATTTGCATTGCAAGTAATTTAACTGTAAAGCATCCCAGCCATGAGTAGATTGAAGGTGTACCATAAAATGTTGTTGGCTATAGTTTACTACCTTGTTGCATAATATAGCTAGTACCCATTGCCAGACAGAAGTCTGAGGTGACCACATGCCATTACCTTTCTGGATCCTCAATGAATCATTCCAGTTGGTCATATCACTAAAGGAGATATGCTGAATTTTTCATCAAGCCCCACAGAGCTACCCCAAGTCTAAAGTTTATTTTAGAATACCAAATAAATATTACAGTTTTTCTGTGCACCACTATATGAAAAAGATTGGAAAACATGTAAATTTTATCTGAAAAATTAGAATAACAACAGTATATGTCTTAGGGTATTTAAGGAGGAAATGAGTTAAAATATATAAATCATTTGGAAGTGTCTAGAACAGAGAAATGAATAATGGAATTTTTTTGTAGAATGGAGATAATACTTATCTGATCGGGCTGATGTGAAGATTATACTTGTTAAGTATGGCTGCAATACAGCAGGAGATTACTAAGTATGAGCCATTTGAATCAGTTCAAATGTGCATAATTTTTGTTAAGATTGTACCTTTCCAGTGCAGCTCATAGATTCATATCTTTCTATTTTCACTATAAGCTACTTACACTGATTTCATTTTCTTTGGAACTTTCATAATTCTAAAACAATAGAAATGGACTAGTAAGTGGAAATTAATTTTGCAGATTAGATTTTACAAAGCAATTTTGTGTCTTCCTTATTTTTCAAAACGATTACCTCTACTTTCAAGGTAAGAAAGGTAAAGCCTAGACAGCTTATGTTGCTTGCCAAGATACTATAGTAGGCCAGCTGTAGAACAGGACTCAGGTTTACTGACTGAAAATACAGTGATTTCTTCACCAAATCACACTCCTAAGGTTGAGCTCCTGCATATGGTTGTATAAGAGTGCAACTGGTACTGTAGACCTTGCAGATTTGTATATATTGTATTCACTAATTTTCTTGTAGATGGCAGTGAAAGTTTTGTTACAAAAAGCAGCATATTAAAATATTTGTGTTAAGGAATGTATTCAGCCAATTCATGTTGGCTACAATCAATTCAATTGATTACTACATCTAAGTTTTTCCTCTCATAACTGAAAAGTTTCTTTACAAATATAAGAACTGGGCATAGATTGCCAATTACTGACAAACAATTTCCGGTTATTTGAATGATCAATAATCTCTTGAAAAAACATAGCCTCAATTAGACTGAACTTGTTGATTTCAACAGGTGTGAAGTCAAAACCTGAAATTAAAGTGATCTGATTTTGAGCTCCTTGTTCTTTAACCTAACAAAAATTGATGTTCTCATTGCTGGTCTTCTGACCCATCAGCACATGGTGCTGAACTGTGAGGTATATTTGCAAATGATTTCCAATGTTTGTGGCCAATGAAGTAGAACAGAAAAGGACCTGTCATGGTGGATACCAATTCATACCTCTGATTTCTTGAATAGAAAGAAAAGTTAGATCTAATTCCAAGTGGGTTATCCTGATATTACCCCCCTTTCACCTCCAAGGAAACCCTGACATGTTAGATCTCTTGGCCTTATTACCTACAAATCTCTTGTATTTTAAATTTAGCTAGAACAAAGCTGTGATTCTATGAAAGAGGCTATACTAGGTAGCAAAGGTGGGAAAGAAAACAAAATAACTTATGAATATAAACAAATGGTTTTAAATAGCCTTTTAATTAGGTAAGGCATTTCTGCTGTTAAAAAAGACCTAGTCACTTGGACACAGGTCCTTGTTCCTCTTGCTACCAGACTAAGCTGCCCAGGATCCTCACCTAGATAGGTCTTATTTGGCACCACTAACTACCCTGTTAGGATCTCATACTGTACCACGGTCTCAGAAATCCAGGGCTGTAACAGACTTAGAAGTTATCTACTCTCTTTATCAGGCCAGTGTATGAATTGCCACAGCACAGCTGTCCTTTAACATGCTAAGTAATTTCTGAGCTCTGGATGATCCGGTCAAGCAGATATTTTCCAAATAACTGAAACATGTGCCAAAACTAAACTTGAACGTATTATAAACATGTTACTATCTTGCCAATCCTTTCTAGAGATACAATCTTTAAGTTTTCTATCTAGCCTAGGTTATAAACTAATGAACTAGAGACTGAAAGTAGCCACATTTGTATTTGGTCCCTGTACTGTTTCATAGATGTCAAAATTAATCTGCTGCAGTTTAAAGATCTGAAGAGTGTGCATAAAAACCAAATTTTGCTTGTCTGGAAAAATAAAAGACCTGCTTACATTAGGACAATGATCAACTGAGGCTGAACAGTTGCTACGTCTCTGTTAGACATGTGGTACCCAACAACACAATCATCAGAAAATTGATTTCTCTTTAGACAATCTGAGATTCAGAGACATTATTTTCTTGTAGGCACACTGATGAGAGGAAACCAAACTGAGAAGTCAGTCTTCTGCCTTTGTTCACACCACCCTCCATTGTCTCTGCTGAGCCAGACATTCCTAGGGGCTGTAATCCAATGGGGAGTAAGTCTAGCGGGATGCACAGCCCCCATCATCCCTCAGGTTGCTGGCCACCCCCACAGCCAACAGTATCAGCGCTCACCATACAAAACACTGCACATTCCCAGCCTCCACAGATGCTCTCATACGCAGCTGGGTTATGAACAAACGTTCCATTTTTCTTTTGTTAATGGCCTTTTCTCTACCCACACAGGCAGTCAGGGCATAATAGCCTCCATAGGACGCTGATGTGGGAGGAGAGGTTACAGAGAACAGTTAATGGTGACAACAGTTACTTATGGCAGGAGGTCGGTAGGAGCTTAGAACTCTTTCTGGCTCTCTTAAACTATCAAATGGCCAAGGTTATGGCCTTTAATATACTGCTTTTAAAAAAAGTGTAAGCTCTGTTCAGATTGACATAGTTTTACATAAAGGTGTGGCCCTAGCCACACTTTTAGTGACACTGACATAAAAATCTTGGAAATCTTTAACTTAAATGGATATAATATACAGTACCCTTGATTTATTATAACTCATCCACAAACATGTGATCCAAAAATCCCCATGAGTTATTTGGTTCCTTTTTATATCTTACAGATGTTAATGGCAAAATGATTATCTATCAAAGTAGTGTAATGAGGATTATGAACTGTATGAGGAATGGAACAGTACATGGGAATTATTTTCATGATATCATTCTCTCAAGGTGGTAGAAATACAGGATTAAGGTAGTCTTAATAAAAAGAGATGGCAGGTGCCAACCATATTATTTAGTAGTGCAACCTCCAGTCCAGTTTAGTTGTCACCTGTTCTCTCCGCTTCTCTCTTGCATACAGAACAATGATGCACAAATGGCAAGTACTCACAAACACGGCAAAGACCTGTCTCTTCCCTGACAAGGATCCTGGTATACATCTGCCATGTTCCTGTGAGGGAGACTACTGTCAGGAACCAGTATAGAGGTAGAGTCTTCTCTGTGTGTCCCTTGAGGCGCTGCTCTTAAAAAAATTTCCCTAGACTTGTATTTGGTATAAATTAGGGTGTTGTAACCAAGTCCCCAAACTATATACACATTCTGTGTAGGTCTATCCACCCCACGGCAGTGTCCTGGGAGCACAAATGAACTATCCAGCAGTTGGCTATGGCAGAGGGGACCTGTGCACTTCCCCTCAAGTAGGAGATTTGCATTCAGTGAACCTGCAGTAAGGGCAGAGACTCTCAAAGACACTATTTAAGCCAGTGTCTTTCCTCATTGAATATGCAATGATTGCTATTAGCTCAAAACTAAACAATGACAATAATCATTCCAGAAGGTAGTTTTTAAAATGTTTATTTTTTCTTTTAAACTTCAACTTCCCTAGAAGCTGGGGCTATTTATTTTCTCAACTTTATTAAGGGGAAATTTGATAGTGTTGGCTCTGTGTACAGGAAAAACTAAACCTCAAAGAGTAAGCAACTAGTCTCTTATTCATTTGAGACACAATGAAAGCCAGGATAAGACTGGGAGTCCATGTACAATGGGCTTGAACACATTCAGGATTCCAGTTAGTCCTGTACCAGACAAGAGTAGAAGGACAGGACAATCTCGCTCTGTCAAGAGTGGAAAGTCAGGCTTTTTTGCTCTGTCATTAATATTCCTTTTTGTGGGGTGTTGTGGGGTGCTGTGTAGATCCAACCCGAGAGCACTCTACCATTGAGCTACACTCCCAGCCCTTTTTATTTTGAGACAGGGTCTCACTAAATTGCCCAAGCTGAGCTTGAAATTGCCATTCTACTGCTTAAGCTTCCTGAGTAGCTGGGATTACAGGAGATCACTGTGACACCCAGCAATATATCCAGGATCCTGTTACTCACATTCGTACTCAATGAGTCCAGGCTAATATAGTTCTCAATAGGCCTTTTTCAGAAATGGGTCATCTAACAAGGAGAAGATCCAAATCCTTTTAATTTAATCCAAATGGCAGGGGTTTTAGGTACCAAATCCTCATGGAGAAAGTATAGCAGTGGTGATTCAATAGCAGCTTTCCCAAAATGACTGAAGGAGTCATTATTACACATATGATGATCTGAAAAATAGTGGCTCCAAAAGCTTCTGAAAAAGATGTGGTCAGCAGGAGTTTTTAGTCATTTGCACCTGCAGGCTTAACAATTTGGTTAGTTCTTTGCCTTTACAAGACTGCCCTACTCCTATCATATTTTCTCACTGCTAAGTCTTTAAAGTTTTATTTCTGTATGATGGAGTAAGCCCCCACGAACCAATCTAAGTTAATAACTATAAAGTTTAAAAAAATACAAAAAACTGCCTGAAGGTACTGAAGACTGAATAAAACCCAGGCAAATTCTGGAGAGAAGTTGAAAATTGGAAAAAAGAATAGTACAAGGTAAGTGTCCCTTCTTAATGACTTTTGGGGCTGACAGAAAGCTGCAGTCTTTCTGGCTGAAGGATCAGATGACACCACAGAAACAGCAACTACAGATGCTAGAAAGTAAGAGTGGAAATCAAAGGACAGCCAGAGAAAAATAAGTAATGTCTTAAATTCTATGTATAATCTCCACCCAAATCTTGGGTTCATTCCTTGAACTATGTACAGGAGAGTCTCCAGCTACATATAAAAGAATTACATTGAGAATGCTGCCCAACACAATTTATAAGTCAAGTCCAGTAAAGTTAAATGTCAACTAATATAAACTAAGATCTCAGTATTCTTCAGAAGAATATAACAGAATCCATAACTGAAACATTTATAATGTTCAGGGCTTGATCTAAAATTATTGAACATATGAGAGGCCAAACCAAACCAAACCAAACCAAACCAAACCAAACCAAACCAAAAAACTGACATTCTATAATGAAAAGATAAACAGTAGAGGTTAATTTTGAGATTATTCAGATACCTTTACTTGAAAAGGTTTTAAAGCAGTTATTATAACCATGTTCAATGAAGGAAAACATGCTTGCTGTCAATAAAAAGAGGTAATTTCAGTACAGAAACAGAATTAAATGGAAAGCATAGCACTAAAAGATAAAATATCCAAAATCAAGTCTTTGCCTCCATTTCAGAAATACTTCTTAAATTTATTTCCTTCATTCTTTCATTTTTCTCTCCTTTGATCCTTTTGCCTTTGGAACTGGGCTAATTTAGAACTAAAGAGAGACTTATTTACCTTTGACTCTCCCACAAAGGCACAAATCAAACCCGCAGTTACTGATATTTTGATGGCAAGAGAGATAGGAATAGCACAGTAACTCATATTCAAAATTAACTTTCTTTAGTTAGTTGGAGAGTCTTTTTGAAAGAATTTTTTTCTTTGGTGGTACTGGTGATTAAAGGCAGGGCCTTACATATGCAAGGAAAATGCTCTACCACTGAACTACATCCTCAGCCCTTTTCAGAATTTTACTTTGAGACAAGGTCTCTCTGCATTGCTTCCACCAAACTTGCCATCTTTCTGCCTCAGACTCTTGGGCACCTGGGATTATATGCTTGCACTGCCACATCTAGCTTTTCCAGTGGTTTTTGTTTCAAAGCTAAATGGAAAATTTCTTACTGATAGTGTAGGTAAGTTATTTTTGCTCTTTGAGAAGGTTCGACTTGAGTGATGGAAAGAATTTAGTGATGCTTGACGGGTTTTTTTTTTTTTTTTTTGAGAATAGGTCTTACCACGTAGTTCAGACTGGACTTAAATTCAATATATAGTCTAGGCTTGCCTTCAACTCCTCCTGCCTTAACTTCCCAAGGTCTGGGATTACAGATGTGTGCCACCACACTGGGCTTAAAGATTTTATATACAAGTATTTTCACTTAGGTTACACTGAGATTTCCTCTCTGAGATTCCTGTTATTTAATATTAGGCCTGATACCTGCTCCTACATGGATAAAATTTTTCTTCTAAAACACAGAAAAAAATGAAATACTCTCACAAAAAATCTGTAGGAGACAGGTTACATACAAATAGGAAGTGTTTTTAAGAGGACAAAGGTCATGTTTAGAGAGAAGGCATCAAACCTGTATCTTCTCAAGTGATTTCATCATGGGATTGCTGAAAGGAAGTACTGAACCAGATAATCTCAGATCTGCTTTGGGTCTCATTCTGGTTGCTCTCTCCTTTGTTCACAAAATTCTACATACTATGAGATACATACTTCACAAAGACAGTCAACTTCCCAACTCCAAAGATTCTTGGGATTATAAAAAATATACAATGACTGGAAATGGCACAAATTGACTCCTGTGTAAAATGACAGAGCCTTATAGTCACAAAAGTGACAACAGCCATAATAAGAAAGATTTTTAAAGTGGACGTAACAGTTTCTGCAGGAGTGAGGAGTATTATTTCATTCAAATAAAACAAACCAACAATATCCAAAAAGAATGCAATCTCTTAAAGAATGTTCTTAGTAACTTTGTAATGTCTAACAACTAAAATCAATTTTCAGTATCAAAATGGACCAATGTCTCTTACAGTTAAGGCCTGATTAATCACTCTATAGAAGAAATTGAAAAAAGTAAAGAAGCTGAAAAACTATAAAACTTTTCTATTTATCACAGTCCTATCATAAATACGACCACATCATCCAGTTGATACAACATTCTAGAAACTTTACAAAATTCTTTTTTAAAATTTATTTTTTGTTATCAAAGAGAATGTCCAGAAACATTGTGTACTAAAGAATTTGTTCATGGCATTATTTTACAAAAGTTCCTAGTGGACAGTAAGTTATTTTATTTTCTGATGTATCCTTCATGTATTAATGATGATGTGGATGAACTGATGCACTTACTTAAAAAAAAAATCCAGACAATCTTATAAAGGAAAAAATATCCATTCTCATTTTGAATCTGTTGACTGGAGTGAATTCAGTGGTCACAACACCACCACTGGTTAAGAATCAACTTCCCCACACTTAGGGAACTGGTTCAGGTCTTCTCAGTAAGTCACACAGGTCTCTCAGATATAGGCACCATGTTTGAAATCTCACACGAAATGTCTGTGTCACTTAAATTACACAATGTGGCAGTGCTTGGTTCATGGGGACATAATACTTAAAGAAAGGGTAAAGTAGAAAACAATCTGCTTGCATGTTACGTGTGAGTACATTACTGTACTGTGCATGGGTTTGAGGGCATTGTAGCCCTTGTTAAAGAGGAACTCCATCAACAAAGTATCTGTCAGTTTCCAGTATGTCACTGTTAGGTCAGGGCCTTCTTCACCCATTGGTTGACTGAGATGGTTCAAATGGAGTTTGGCTGTCCATCTCTTACAATTGAGTTTTATTTCTCAGCCTCAGGATATGTGGGGTATTTCACTGTTTCTATTTTCTCTCGGACTTTGTAGGAGGGATATAAACCCGTTCTTCCCAGTTTTCTGTTGACACCTTTAGAATAACCATCCCAGTGATTTCCAGCCACACCAATGATATCTCCAGGTTCCATGGGGATCTCCTCTTCAGTTCGAGGTTGGTGAGGATAAATAGCAATCTGGTTGTGGGCATTTTGACCACCAAAATAGTAGATGTCATCTAAAGAATGAAAGTTTGCAGAGGCATCAGGATGCAGTGTTTGCATGATTTCATAAGCAACTCGACAGACCTTGAGGAAGAGTGGAAAAAAAGTGTGTTATTATAATATATAAATCACTCCTTCATAGCTATCTGAAAGCCACTTGCCAAAAAGGCTCTAGAACTGAGAGGGCTGAGAAGTAGTGGCTTCTGGTTGGTAGCTTTCAATCCATTTGCTGTCATATTCTTAACCTTGGTGCTTATGTCTTCTTAAAAATATGTACCCGAAAGATTATTACAATCAAGATGAGGGGACTATATATATTGTACAAAGTAATTTAAAATATGAAATCAATTAATTTCAGTAAACATTTGTTAAGAGTTATACAGTTATCCAGCCTGGTCACTGTGACACAAAATGAGTTTGTGCTTTGAAAAGGTTTAAGGTTTAAGGTTAGGATTAAGACAGAAAATATATATTGGGGCAGGGTACTGAAAATTGAACTCAGTACCTTGTGCTTGCCAGGTAGGTCCTTGTGTTGCTGAGCTATATTCCTGACAGAACAGTAAATATTTTATATAAGTGCTGTTACTCTCTTTCATCCACTGGTAATCCCCTGTTCTTTTACGCTAATTTTGAATTTGGTCTAAGAACCTTTCATGATCAAGATTTATGTAATTACTGACAATCAACTTGCACTGACAACTGAGAAAAAGCACAGCTGCCTTTCTGTTCTAAAGACTTTTAAGTGTGCAGTGTACATAGCAGCACACTTGGACTGATCTAGCCTTTGGGTAAGATGCAACTATCTCACTAGTGTAATTTTAAGGCTGCTTAAAAGATTCCTCTGTCCAAAGTTTATCTTCCTTTCCCACTGAATGACAAGTGAAATTTCATAAACTAAGCTTCGCTCTTTCAACTTAATGCTTTGTGATAAAGTTAAGCTGTAACTATCTCCACAAATAACGTTTTAAGCAATTAAAAAACAGATTCAGTATAAAGTAAATGGGTTTCAGAAATGAATTTCAGAAACTTTTGTAAGAATAGGTGAAGACAGATGAGAAAACTATCATTTTGCATAGGAAATTCTTCCTTCATACATCCTGAACTGAGAACACAACTTAAGTTAAATTTTCCTAAACCTTCAGTTGTGGTCATCTCAGTTAGTGAATAAATGAATGCAAATGATGTCTCCCCTCCCTGCTCCAACCAGTGCTTCAGAAGCTAAGATGGCAGTGGTGGTGATGTCTAAACCTTATAAAGAATTTAGATTAAGATGTAACACTCATGCCTGCAATTTTTGCATAATCAAGCCCTTCATTTTTCTTCCTAGCGTGGACTTGCATTGTTCTTATATTGTCTACAATGGCTAATGGTCACCAGATCATTTCTTTCTCATTGTTGCTATATACTATAAAATTCTTCAAGGGATAGTACATAGAAGACAAAGTTCACATGATAAGACAATTTAAGAATTGTTGAGGCACTAAAAAGATATTAAACTTGTAACACTTTCTAATCATCTTGTAGAATATCATCAAGAAAAAAGATGTAGGCTATCATCAAGAAAAGTTGGGAATCAGTTTTTTTTATTCTGATCTGAGATTTGGTTCACAATATTTAATCTTATGTCAATCTTCTGGATGTATGGCTTTTGTCTTCTCCCATTTCCTAGCATGCTTGTGACATATGTAAAAAGTGTGAAGATTAATTGCCCTAAACTCAACACGTGGATGAGGTATGATTGAAAATTAAAGTAAAAGATACATTTCCATCAATCTCCCTCAAAATACTCCCCTTCACTTTGAATACACACCCCATCATTCTTGCCATTTTCTGAAGCAGTTCTGGAAGTCCTCTTTTGTGAGGACAGTATCATTAGTTGTGCTATTGTGGCTGTCTTGATATCCTGAATAGGTTCAAAAATGTTTATCTTTCATGATCATTTTGACTTTGGGGAAAAGCCAGAAGTCACAAAGTTCCTTCCAGATCAGTCAATGAGGTTGATGAGAATACAGTGTAATGTTTTTATGGTTACAGTGAGGATCAAGGCATATAAAAACAGATGATATGTTTGATGCATTGCTAAGTACTATTCTTGAGGGTTTACAGGTAATCATTCTTTAGTCACCTCAGACATACACACAAAACAAACATACAAAAGACTCCAACAACTATGCAGTAGGTACTAATGTTATTAACTGCTTTTAAAAGCAAAAAAAAAAAAAAAAAAAAAAAAAAAAAAAAAAAAACAAACCCAAAAAACCACCCCAAAATATGAATAGTTACAGATAGGCTGCATAATTTGTTCAAGGCCTCACAGCCACTGTGAGGTCACTCTTGTTCTCTGCCAGTGAAGTTGATGGCCTTTTCTCATACCCTATTTCTGGGGCATTTTAAAAATGATTCTAATATGGATTTATGGCGAGGGAATCTCAACAACCAATTTTGTTTTCATCGCAAAAACATTAAACTGTGCTAAGTATCTCTTTTTAAAAAATATCTGCAAAAAATGCAGAGGTGCAAGTTAACTCCAGAGACTGGCCATTGAGTATGCAATCATTTCACTGCCATGAATGCTACAGCTGACAGTCATCAAATAAGGCAGTGATGGAGAATCTTTTAGAGTTTTTAATGATACAAACAGCCAACTGTGGTACATGTGCCTTAGGTTTGCCACCACTGAAATAAGACGAAGGTCTTATTCATATAATATGAAGGTGGTCACATTTGACAAACTGCCACTCAATACATAAATACAAGGCATTTTTTTCTGTGAAGCTTTTATTCTGAATACTAACATTAAATTTTTTTTATTTGAGTTTATATTGGGATATAAACCTCTGACCATTCCACTACCACTACCACAAAAAAAGAAAAGAAGCTTCTTAAAGACAAGATCCTTACCCCAATTAGTGAGAAACATCAATGGTGGATTTCTTCCTGGGAATTTGAAGGCAAGAAAGTTTTCTGTTCTGATTAGCACTGTTATGGGATTCCTGTTTTATATAGCTGTCTTTGGGTATTAAGTTGTATTCTTAGTCCCTACAAAAGAAACCTATAGCCTTTGCCTGGGTATCTTTCTGACCTCATCACCATCCCATTGTGACAATGCGCTTTGTTATTTAATAAAAAAACCCATCCACTTCTTTTTC
Organism: Dolichotis patagonum; assembly: GCA_004027295.1. NCBI lineage: Eukaryota > Metazoa > Chordata > Mammalia > Rodentia > Caviidae > Dolichotis > Dolichotis patagonum. Next base: position 92,273 of record PVJX010003982.1, read on the forward strand.
TCTCTGAAACAAATTCTTATGGAAGTGATGTGGTTTTTCTTCTTAATGTTTCTATGCTTCCATTCGGCATTGAAACATATATTTACCTTATACTAATTTATATTTTTTGTAATTATTCTCTAGTTGTTTCATGCATGCATTTTAATTCTGAATGAGGACAAAAACCGTATTTGTAATCTCTTCTTTCCCTTGCATAACTTTTAGTACAATTAGCAGTTGTTTGAAAGAATTAACCAATAATGTGTGCATAAATGAGAAAGGAAAATAAAATTGACAATAAATGTTATATGGACACTCCATAGGTCACATAATACTGATTGGATCACTTATAAAACACACGTGCTAAACTCATAATCAATAACTATACCCAACAATTAAACTCAAAGAATGTATGATATTGTATCAAATTTAACAAACAGTTTCTTGCTTAGAAATGTAATACAGCACTTGAAAATGAATTACATTTACTTTTTGTTTTTTAAGGCAATCAAGAGAGGCAAACTGCTTGGCATTTAGGTCTCTCAGTGTACTGATATACTGAAATGAATGGACTCTGATTATATACTAACTATGCAAAACCTAAAAGTAGTAAGTGTGCTTAATTACTCACTGTTTTTGTTAAATGTTGTGAACAAGTGAAGTACACTGAACAACTCCACCAACCAGTTTTAGTGAGGATGTACTCAACCACTGCTTGCAAACAGCTAAGTAACCAAAGAACTCAAATAGTTATGGAATCTTCTTTCATAAAAGGTATCATTACTAAATATTAGGAAAATTTACCTGAGTCATGATAACTAACACTAAAAACATACATATAAATAATATTTTTCCTAATGTCAATATGACCAAAAAGTACTGATCATTTAAAGGCCCTCTACTGCCACTTACCTGGGATGAAAAAGTACACACTAGGAAGTCTGCCTGGGACAGAAAATGTATGTCCAGGATCACACCCCGGAGGGAATTTTCTGTGTACCGGTTGTGCAGTCCAGCCGACCAAGATATAGAGTTATCACTAATAAATTCATAATTGGGGTACCTGAGAAAAAAAGAAATTTATACATGGTCACTTTAATCACAATATCCTGTTGGGAAACTTGCTCTTTAGATCAAGAGCTCCTCTGTATCAGTGAGAACAGCTTCAATTACGGCATTCAGTAGAATACTGTAGCCTCTGAGGTGTCTTTGAACCAGTGAGTGGGCAGAAACCATCTAGAATATCTTGTATATTAAATATTATTGGTATAATATATAAAACATACATCAAAATATCTTTTATCAATTCATGAAAGAGTTAAAAATTTAAGGCTCTTTATTCTATTTGTAATGAAAGCCTTCTAGGAGTTTATCCAAGCTGTTTTCATACCTGATTACTGAACTCTTCCTTTAGAATATAAATATAATAAATTTTATTTAAATTTTTAATTTGTGGTAATTCAGATTTTGGTTGAACTTTTTATAAGTGTTACTGATATTAAAAATTAATGATATGAAGAAATTAAGTGACAAATATTTTAAAAATTTGTGAGAACCAATAGTCTACCTCTCATCCTGTCTGAAGAACCATCTGCTGTTAACCAGTAACAATAATGGAAAGTCATTTTCAGGAATTTATGAAGCAAATTCCTTGTAGGTTCCCACTACGTAACATGTTGGCAGTCTTGAGATAGAATATATGTTTAAAAATATTAAAATAGATTGTTTCTAAGAAGTACCACCTCTTCAAATGATTCTCTTCTGAATCAGCTGCTTAGCATCTTTTCTATTACATGAAGTAGATCTTCAGAGTGAAGTTGTAACCCTTAGGCAGTTACATGAAAAGGAGATAATAACTGTACGTGCTTCATATAATTTCATAGCCATTAATACATTGTGACAACATGCTTAAATGAATGTCTGATGGAGTTAACGCTCAGCTGTGATTACTAAAATGCTCACCTAAGGTGAACATTTACACCTTAGGTGTAAATATACACCTAATTTTATTTCTTAATTCTTTAGATCTCTGCTCAGTATCACTTCATCAGTGAGAAGTTGACAATCTCTATCCCTTTAACTGGCCTAATGTTTCTCTGTGGTTCTTACTGCCATCTGATACGGATTTACTGCCTTCACCTACTGCCCACCTCCATCATTCCTGATTAGAATATAAGCTCTCTGAAGGGAGATAATTAATCTGCTCTGTTCAGTGGGTTATTCTCAGCAACTAGAACACAATCTGTAATATAACAGAAGATGAATATTTCCTAAAAAAATAATAGTTTTTATTTAGATAGTTTGAAATATTAGTAGTCAGTGTTCACCCTATAAAAAATATTCCCCAAAGTCAGAATCTTGCCTTATTTTTATTTGTATCACAGTACCTACCATTCCACACAATGCTATTTGAAAAATACATGAACAAGCAAGTGATACCTTTGCCTAGGATCTTATCTCAATCCCCTAACAATTGCTTCAGATTTCTCTTCATTTCATGGCCACCAAGGCACTTTCCTTTATTGTCTCTCTAATGATGACTGTTACAAGTCAGTCTCTGAGCACTGTTTCAGACTGATATCCAATGATCAGATCTTTTGGGCCTTACTATCTTTGACATTTTGTCCTTCCTAGCTCAGAAGCAGGGAGATGAGGAAAATGTCATATTTGTTTAAAAAATAAAATAACCAGAAATACTTTAAATATGATCACTATGTAGGTACAAACCCAGGCATAGGGCAGAAACAGTAACATGTGAAAAGGCTAGCGGGTGGAAGAGAAGGGGAGCTGATCAGTTCAAATTTTATAACCTTGAATAAAAACTTTGTCAGTATGGTTTGGGTGTTCAGTGAAACAAAGAAAGGAATGATCTATTTACTGAGCGATGAGACTAACATTAATGGCCATTTAAAAGACTTTAAAAGACATAACATTTAAAAAACTTTAGAGCAAAAAAAAAAAAAAAGGCTTTAGAGCCAAAGCAAAAAGGTACTGAGGTTTCACAGATTTTTCTCTGTATATAAAAGATAGCATCAGGAAGGTTGTTGAGAGTGTCAAACCAAACCAAATCAAACCAAACCAAACCAAACCAAACCAAACCAAACCAAACCAAACCAAACCATGGGAGACTTCCTACCTCCAATAATGTACATAGAACTTTCTGTGCAAATATACTTCTTAAAAAAAAACACAGAAACAAACTTGCTCCTTGTCTCTTGCCCTTAAGTATATTGACATGGGAATTCTGCCTGGAGGTTTCAGAGACTGATAAAATACTTTTCCATTTTATTAAAAATTTATTTTTATAGATACACAAAGAACTAAGAATCAAATTTCCATTTCTGAAATCTTTCTCTACAATGAAAGAGAGATTCTTTCTGATCTCACTGTATCTGGTATATGACTCCTTCAGAACACTTAACTATGCTATCATTATTTTACATACATATTATATAAATATATTTATATATTTATTTTAAATATTGTCTGATATAAGGAGCCACATACTATCTTTTATTTATGTACTATGTCTCACATATTATACAGTTTAAAACAAAGTAGTGAATAAATATGCCACTCCTGATTGATTTCACAGGGCAACCAAACAACTTATAAAAACTTTTTCTTGTCTTTACTCATTTTAACATACCTAATTTTAGAAAGAGTTCATCTAGCACTTTTGACAATGAATAAACTAAGTAAGTAAATATTTCATGTGGGAGATTTTTTAAAAGAAGTGTTTATCTTCTTGCTTCATCCCTCCCCTTATTAATAATCTCCATAATCTTAGAGAATGACATTGAGTAGACAATTTTAATAGTTCTGTGATTTAAATTTTAATATCGTGAATTGGTTGTCATATTAACAATGGCTACTATCGCCACTGAAATGCTGGTGCTAAAATGGTTGATGAACTCAATGAATCTAGAGAAATCTAAGGTGCAGTACCAAGCTGCAAAGGATTAATTGTACGTTTCTGCATAGAATTCATATGTACTGTATAAAGCTAATCATGACATCTTCACAGGTTAAGCTACCAGAAAATGGCTTCTTCTTTTACTTGTGTGAGTTCTATGCATCATTTAAATTTAATTCTTTATCTCTGCTCTCTCTTGAAGCAGAAAATCTTACCTTGGACATACCTGTTACAGGACTAATTCATGATTTTTGTCTCCTACAACAATGGCAGAGGTTTTATGTTTTGCTTAGTTATCAAAACTGATTGTGAGGGGACTAAAAATAGGGTTATTCTATTCAGAGTGGAAAAAATATGTAAGTAAAGGATGAAGGAAAAAATATTTAAATTCCTGAGAATATCTTCAAAATGATTTGGAAAATTAAAATGAAAAGATTTCCAAAAAAGGAAAAGTTATGCATAAAGTGTTACTACTATATTTATAACAGATTATGGAGACAACCACTGCTTAGATTATCACAGGGAGAGAAATTATAGCTTATGACTATGAAGAAGAAATTAAGGTTTTAGTATTCCTACAGTCCAAGTAAATCACTGCCAACATTACTGTAAGGGTTGGTTGGTAGAAAAATGTCATGCTCGCCCGAAATAGTGGTCCACACCTATAATTCCAGCTAGTAGCTGGGTAAGGTGGGAGGATCACAAGTCTGAAGTCTGCTTGGACAATTTGGCACAATCCTGTCTCAAAAAAAAAAAATTGTAAAGAGATAGAGTACTCCTGGGTTTGATCCCCAGTGTGTGTGTGTGTGTGTGTGTGTGTGTGTGTGTGTCTTGAGGGGGGCAACGGCAGGGAAGTCATGCTGTGATGCTGGATCAAAGCTGTAAAATATTTATTTCCTTTAAATACTTCAAAGTCTAGAAATTCAAATTAAAGGAACTAATGTAGATAATTTTGAGCATATCTTAGGATAAATCTGAAAGGAAAGAGATGAAAAAGATATCCATGCAAATGGAAACCAAAGTAAAACAGGAGTATCTATATTCATATTAAACACTTTAAATAAAAAACTAGATAATTATATAATGATAAAGGTGTTGATTCTCAACAAGTTACAACATTGGTACGTATATATGCAAAATAGGCACTCAATATCAGCATCTAAATACAAAAAGTACATACAGTACTAAAAAGTAAGAAGGAGAGGTAGCTACAATATAAAAATACTAGGAAACTTCAATACTCCACTGTAAACACTGGCAAGATTTAGACAGAAAATCAATAAGGAAATATTTATAGTATCTTTCATCCAAAAACAAAAGAATACACACTCTTTTCAATTGCACACAGAATAATCTACGGAATAGACCATACATTAGCCCATAAAACAAGTCTTAACAAAGTTAAGAAGATTAAAAGTATATTTTAGTATATATTTATTTTTTCGGTTACAATGGCATAAAATTACAGTTTAACAGGAGGAATATTGAAAAAATTCACAAATATGAGGAATTGAAACGTTCTCCAGAACAACCAAAAGAAATTTTAAAATGTCTTGAAACAAATAAACACAGAATCATGACATAACAGGTATTCTTAGACACACAGCAAAAGGAGTTCTGAGAGGGAAGTTTATAGCAATAAGCACATCAAAAAAGGGAGATCTCAAATAAGTAACCTAATGTTACATTTCAAGGAACTAAAAAAAGAACAAACTAGGCCCAAATTTTTCAGAAGAAAGAAAATAATGATCAGAATAGAAATAGACAATAAGAGATTAAAAAGCATTCAAAAAAATCATAGACGCTAAAAGTTGAGTTTTTGGAAAAGATAAAGTCGACAAACCTTTAGGCAGACTATGAGCGAAAAAGAAAAGATTCAAACAAAATCAGAAATCAGAAATGAAAATCATGCATGTATTATTACAACTGATACTACAGAAATACAAAGGATTATCAGAAATATACAAAGGATTATCAGAGACTACCCTGAACACAGAATAACAAATTGGATAATGTAAAGAAATACTGTAGATGAAGTCTTACAAACAAGCCACAATTGAATTAGCAAGAAATATAAAATCCGAATGGGACAATAAAAGGAGATTGAATCAGTAATCAAAAGTTTCCAGCCACAGAAAAGCACCTGATGGTGGGGCCTGATGGTGTCACTGTGAATTCTACCAAACAGCTAAACAACTAACACCAACCCATCTTAAGATCTTCCTAAAAACTAAAGAGGAAGAGATACTTCCAGATTCATTTTACAAGGCTAGCATTGCCCTGATACCAAAACTAAATGAGGATATTGTAAGAAAAGAAAATTATAGGCCAATATTCTTGATCAACAAATGCAAAAATCTTTCACCAAATATTAGCAAACCAAATTCAAAATCACATCAAAAAGATTATACAACACGAGAAAATAAAATTTATCATAGTGATGCAAGCCTGACTCAATATATACAAATCAATAAATGTGAATACCTTACTAACAGAATAAAGAGCAAAAGCCATATTAATCTCAACAGATGCAGAAATAATATTTAACAAAATTCAACATCTGTTAATGAAAACTGCTCTCGAAAATATATAGAAGTAGTATCTCAAATCAATAAAGGCCATACAAGATAAGCCCACAGATCATATCATACTTAATAACAAAAAGATTAAAGCTTTTCCTCAAAGTTTGGAAACAAGAATGTCCATTTTTTTTGTTTGTTTGTTGTTTGAACCCAGAGTCAAACTCAGGACCTCTAGGTTGCCAGGCAGGCACTGTGCTGCTCAGCTATATCTCTGGCCCCTGAATGTTCACTCTTAACACATCTGTTCCACACAGTATTAGTTGGAATAATTAGGTAAGAAAGGAAGGGGCATCCTGATATGAAGGGAGGTGGGGAAATTGTTTACTAATGATATGGCCTTTACAGAAAGCCCTGAAGACTCCACCAAAAAACTGGTAGAACTGATAAAACGAAATAAAGCTCTGGGTCACAAAACCAACATACATAAAAGTCAGTAGCATTTCTATACACTAACAACAAACTATCTGAAAAAGAAATTAACAATCCCATTTATAATAAAACCAAACAGAACAAAATAAAATACTTAGGAGTAAATCAACCCAGGAAGTTGAAGTTCTTTACATTGAAAACTATAAAATATTAATTAAAGAAACTAAAGACACAGATAGAAAGTCAGCCTCTGTTCAAGCACTGCAAGAATTAATTTTGTTACAACTGCCCAAAGTAATCTACTGATTCAGTGCAATTCCTATCAAAATTCCAATGTCAGTTCTCACAGAAGTAGGAAAAAACTAAAATTTCTATGGAACCACAAAAGATCCCAAATAATTAGAACAATTTGGAAAAAGAAAAGCCTAAAGCTATTGTAATCAAAACAGCATGGTGGAATAAAAACAGACATAATGAATGAAACAGCACCAAACTCCTCCCAGAACAAAACCAAGAATTAATGGTCTAATTTTCCCATCAGGTGCCACAAGTACACAAAAGGAACAGATAGTCATCTAATAAATTGTAGTGGGTACTGGATACCCATAAGCAGCAGAAATAAACTGGACCTTACCTTACAACATATACAAAAATCAACTCAAAATGGATAAGAGACTTTTGTTTAAACATAAAATCAAAATCTGAAAACACAAGAAGAAATATGGGGAAAATGACCTTTAAGCATGGGCAACAAAAGCAAAAATAGACAAATGAGACTGTATTAAAGTAAAATATTTCTATGTAGCAAAGAAAACAAATAACCAAATAAAGAAACATCTAGAGAATGGGGGGAAAATTGCAAACTATAAATTTGGAGAAAAGGTTAATATCCAAAATACCTAAGGAACTAAAATAATAACATGAAAATGAGTAATCTTATTTTAAAAAGGGCAAAAGATCTGAACAAACAAAGAGGTCTAATAGGCACATTTAAAAATGTTCAATACGGAGTTTCAAAGATGGCGGACCTAGAGGTAGCAGGATATGGAGCCTCTCTGAGAGAGACAGTTCAATGCCAGAATAGAACACCCTGGAGAGATCCAAACAGAGTGAGATGGACTCTCTCAACCCAGGAAGAAACTGAAGGGAAAGAGACTGCTCGAATACGAGGTTCCAGGGCTACCATTAGAGAAGCTAAGATTGGCAAGCACTGCACTCTGGCCGAGCCACCTGAATTCGTGCCCGAGATCCACCTGAGCGACTGAAGCTGCACTCAAACGACTGGCTTGAGCGGCCGCAGCGTGAAGCTGAACAGCTCTGTGCGCAGCTTGCCCGGAACCGACACTGGACACGACCCACCCAGAGTACCGTGAATTCCCGCTGCAGCCATACTGAGATCAGAGGTTGGGGAGCCCAGCAGTTCTCAGGGACCCACATCAACACGCAGTGAGTGATGGGAATAAGACCCTCCTGCAGGAAAGGGACAACCAACTAGATGACATATGGGAGTTGGGCAGGAAAGCCCTGGCTCTGTAAGGAAGCGGCTTCAGTTGGTCGCTCCCCTCGCAGAGCGGATTGGTGGAATCTGCTTGGACTGGGCGGGGACCCAGTGGACCGTCACAAATCAACTGGGTCCCTGGGGGCGGTGCACACTGATGCAGTGAAGGCCCGCGAGGGTCGACTGGCCCAGAGGGGAGGAGCCAGTGTATACTACCCTTGCTTGCACTTCACTCTCTGATAGCGGACGGCAAAGGGCAAAAGCCCCTAGCCTGTGTGCTCCAAAAGAACCCTAACCAACAAGAAAAGGGGCTGGGAATTACACTATACACTTGTATGGAAGGAACCAAAAACATGACGAGAGGGAGAAATAAGAAAAAGCCCCCAGCCCCCAACCCTGAGAATATTGATCCAGGAGAGGTAAATATAAAAGAGACT